>JABACO010000583.1:0-28387 GCA_013339895.1 Ephydatia muelleri | reverse complement strand
CATAACCTTAACAATACGTTCTAACACTGGTCCTGTTCTTAGCAACGATTGCTCGTTTGCGAGCATTTTCAACACTATCCGCCCTTGCAAAAGCTTGTTGCACTGTGTCATCTTGCAAAAAATGCCTGTGATACAATAGCATTCCTGTGGGCACAAGACGACTCATGCTTTAAGACTGCACTGTATTGCTTCTTCCAGTTGCAAAATCCATTAGTGGTGAATGCATTCCCCTGGTTGGCTCTCCAATGTTCACCTCTCAAAGTGGCATCACTAAACAAGAGACAGGGTAGGCAGTACAAAGCACCTTTACTGACAGAGTATGATATCCACTGCCGCCTTACACCATCAGAATGAACAAATACTTGTTCAGAACAGTGCCGCTGCATACTCTTCTGAGAGTGGTTAGCACGTGTTTTGATGGCTGACAAGGACCAAGTTTAATTATATCATGTTTTTCACTAACACTTACTCTGCACCCAACCAACGCTACAGGATCCAATACTCCTGTCCTGCTGTCAAAATGGAGTCCAAACTTTGCTGCTACTGCCTGAGTTGAGACAGCTTCGCTCACTGCTGTTGCCGATGTCACAGTAGAAACTTCCACAGATACAGGTTCATTCCTTCCAACTTCACTTGGTGCTTTTCCACAGTGCTGCCCTCACTCACCATTGATGCGACTGGATCAAGAACATCTTCAATAGCATTGGATGAACTACATGCAGCATCGTCTCCGGGAACTTCAATATTCTCACGTGGGGACATTGGGGACTGCATCAGCACCGGCATGACTTCCAGGACATCATCAGTCATCACAAGGCCGCTACTATCACTAGAGACAGTCGATGCACTCTGGGTTGTCAAAAATTCGTCATGAATGCACCTAGCTTACTCTCTTCGTCAGCCCTAGCTTTTTTAAGCTTTCTGTTACATGACCCTGATTTTTTTCGTTTTCCACCTGACATTATGGTTGCGCAGATTCAATGTAGCAATAACAAATATGCATGCATATACACGTATACATTGTGTGTAACAAAGCATAATCGTGCCTGTTAACAAAAGAATGCCCGCGCCAGCCGGCCCGCCAGAGCCAAGAGCGCCCGAGAGTACTGGCGCCCGAGAAATAAATTTATTAAAAGTGGGAGATTCCGGATCCATAACCAGGGAAGGGGTAGGGTACGGATCAAGTATTCTAGTTCCCAGACTTACGTACGTAAGCATTACACATGCTGATGTCATCGAGAGTAAAAAATTTTTTTTAACAATTTAGGGATATTGGCGCCTGTCTCAGTTTTGGCGCCCTCCTTTTAGTGTCCGCTGGGGGGGCATTTGCCCCCCCTGCACCCCTGGCCAGACCGCCACTGCCAACAAAGCAGACCAAGAAAAGAAACGGACCGCTGAACGCGAGCGGTATCAAGCAGAGCCAGAAAAGAAACAGACGCTGAACGCGAGCGGTATCATGCAGACCCAGAAAAGAAACGGTCATCAGCTAAACGCGAAAGCTATCAAGCAGAGCCAGAAAAGAAACAGACCGCTGAACGCGAGCGGTATCAAGCAGACCCAGAAAAGAACAGACCGCTGAACGCGAACGTTATAAAGCAGACCCAGAAAAGAAACGGTCCGCTAAAGGAAACGTTATTGGGAGAGTCCTGAATGTGCTCGCTTGGCGAAGAGAGTGCGGTACGGGAAGGCTAAGCGTAGTACCGTGCAAAACCAACGAGGCCATCGAAAAAGTACTACCGACAAAGTTATTCAAAGGTATGTAAATGTAGTAACCTTCTCTACCTTCTCTTACCTTAGATTTAAGCTTAGTTTGCATATGACATTAGCTGAAATGTTGCGTCAGCGTTGCACTGTCGTTAGTAATGTTGGAAGAGACTTTAGTTCCATTCCAGACCTATGAGATGCATGCAGTTATTGTTTGAACTTCCTAGTGCAATGTGACACAATGTAGCAAATGTCATGGTTGCTGATATCATCTGTGCATTGAGTCAGAATGGCTTCAGTTTACATAGGATTTCATGGCATGAAACTATTTTAGTGGGCAACTGTTGCATGTAAGAGTATAACTTTCAAGCCTTGGTGTATATAGTTTAGCACATACATAATGTTGCATGTATGCACTTCCTTTTCACTGTAGCTACTCTCTGTACGAACCAAAGGATATCGTACTAAGCGAGTATAAGGGTGGCCTCGAAAAGGCTATTCTTAAGAATAGCACTTTACTAGTTCAGTTAAATGATGCCTTTTGCAAGACGCGCCCATGGTTAGCACAAAAGGTGTGTACCAGTTCTGCACATGCTCACATCGCAGCATATGGAGCACGTCATCACAAGAGACGAAGTAATGGAAATAGAGCGGATTTTAGAAGGTGGTGGTGATGGGGAGATGGCGAAGATGATGGCAGTGCTGGACCCCGTCCAGCACCACCTTCCCCACGTCCAGCACCACCTTCGCCACGTCCAGCACCACCTTTGCCACGTCCAGCACCACCTTCGCCACATCCAGCACCACCTTCGCCACATCCAGCACCACCTTCGCCACATCCAGCACCACCTTCGCCACATCCAGCACCACCTTCGCCACATCCAGCACCACCTTTGCCACATCCAGCACCACCTTCGCCACATCCAGCACCACCTTTGCCACATCCAGCACCACCTTCGCCACATCCAACACCACCTTTGCCACATCCAGCACCACCTTTGCCACATCCAGCACCATCTTCGCCACATCCAGCACCACCTTCGCCACATCCAACACCACCTTCCCCACGTCCAGCACCACCTTCCCCACGTCCAGCACCACCTTCGCCACGTCCAGCACCACCTTCGCCACATCCAGCACCACCTTCGCCACATCCAGCACCACCTTCGCCACATCCAACACCACCTTCGCCACGTCCAGCACCACCTTCGCCACATCCAACACCACCTTCCCCACATCCAGCACCACCTTCGCCACATCCAACACCACCTTCCCCACGTCCAGCACCACCTTCGCCACATCCAACACCACCTTCGCCACATCCATCACCACCTTCCTCACGTCCAGCACCACCTTCGCCACATCCAACACCACCTTCGCCACATCCAGGACGAGGCCGAGATGGCAGACGACGAGGACGAGGAGATAGAGGACGAGGTGGAAGACGAGATGGGAGAGATAGAGGACGAGAGAGAAGGAAGAGGGCGACGTGGAAGAGGCGGTGAAGGACGAGACCATAATGTGAACCATTATTCGGACAATATATGTATAACTACTAATGTTAATGTTATTAAATAATTATGCCAAATGCGCTAATGATAATGGTCGGTCTAAGTACAGCAAGGAAAGATTTCACAATGATTCAAACACGCATCCCGCCTTTAACTAAAACTTTAGTTCTGATATCGGATCGCTTAGCTTCGTTCATTTCTACATGTCTTAGCAAATGGCACACACATGACGTCACACAACCCGTTGTACATAGAAAAAAATCAATGAAACAAGTAAATAAAAACATTCTCTACGAGAAAGTTGGTGGGATATAGGATTTGATGGCAATTGGTGGTGTAAAAAGCAAGGAAACAAGGTCTTATCAGAAGGGAAAATGTAATAGTCCTATATTTAGCTAGCACAGAAACAACACATGCCCTAAAAATGTGCTTAATATAGGACTATTACATTTTCCCTTCTGATAAGACCTTGTTTCCTTGCTTTTTACACCACCAATTGCCATCAAATCCTATATCCCACCAACTTTCTCGTAGAGAATGTTTTTATTTACTTGTAGAGGCAAGATGTCTCAATAAAAACAGCAAGGTGCTGCACCTAGCTAGAACTACAGCTAGCCCCGAACCACTACCCCTTCCCCACCCCTCCTACCCTTTCTCCTCCTCTCGACCGAGCCATAGTTCTCTGTGACCAAGCCGGAAAAAAAAAAAGAAACGAGGAATGAAAATAAAACTCACCCCACGCCTGCACCTAGCTCAAGCAAGTCGACTCCCTGGAGGTCGGGGAGTAAGGATATCATTTCCTTCACGTCTAGGTCGCTCAGTTTCTTGGTATAGTCGTATCCGCTCATTTCTAGGAGCATCATCTCGAACGCCGTTCCGCTCTCTGTCTTGTACTCGGCCCACTACTGCTTCATGGCCTTGCGTGCGGGAGTTGCCATCTTTAAAAGTGTCCGAAAGAACACCAAGTGAAACTATATCATCGGCGCCAGAAACCGAGGCAATTGAAATCAAAGTGGATGAAATAAAGCAACGTAGGAATTAGCACAAGATAGACTGGTTAGTCAGCTTAAATACATGTGAATTAGCTAAGCAATGTCTGTTGGAGGGTTGTCAGTCCATTGCCTTTTAAATTGCTTTGAACGAACAAAAGCATTGTGTTGTTAATGCTTGATTCACCATGATGCTGGTGCTCTTGCTGGTATGTCATCATCAGTGCAGCTAAATGCCTTGCATATATACTCCCCCATTTGAAGAAATGAGATTTATTTGGATCTGGAGATTCATCTCAGTTTCCTGTTTCACTTCAAACCTCTAATGTACCCAGTATGGAGATTTAGGCCACTCCAATTGGTGATGTCGATTTTGTATACAGTTCGTAGCCAACGAACATAAAGCTGCATTGGATGCTATCAGCCCTTGACCACGTAGATACAATTGATCGTTACGTGGTACTAGTTTTATTGCGCAATTCTGCCAGTCTCTGCAAAGTCAACATCATCAGGGCTACCCCACCATCTCATTAATGCTTTATTTGGTTAGGTGTAGCACAATATGCAGCAAGCTTAAGCAGTCGCAAGAGAGCATCCAAATATTCACAGAGGTCGATGGTCAATGGAAGCAGAGATATGATGTGCAGTGGCGGATTTAGGGGGGGGGGGGGGGGGGGGGGGAGGGGGGGTGGAGGGGGAAAGCCCCCCCTAACATACGGCCAGGGGTATAGTTGACATAAACCATTATCTAATGAGATTCGGCCATCACCAAATGAATCTCATTAGCGGTGGGTTGTAGCGATTGCTAGGAACACAAACACGTAGCCTAACATCACTATGAATGGGGCATATTTTCCCAATGTGGGATATGCAATGTGTGAGCCGCTACTGCATGGAGATTTTAGATCTTGACCACATAGATACAATTGATCGTCACGTGGTACTAGTTTTATTGCGAAATTCTGCCAGTCTCTGCAAACTAGTCAACATCATCAGTGCTACCCCACCATCTCATTCATGTTTTATTTGGTCAATGGAAGCGAGTGGGTACGTTACATTTTAGCGCGTTATTTAAATGGATTTGTTAAAAGGTGTTACATTATACACGAGCTTCCTGTGATTGTCCTTTTGAGACGTTAAAACATCCGCCTGTCAAACTTAATTTCAGTCCAATGAATTAAAATTGCATTCCTTCGACATACCACGTGACCGCATAACGTCATCCCATAACCGCACCCTTGTTAGCTGTGCTGTTTAATATGGGAAATCGGTCCAGCCGCGGTGATGAAAAACGCAAAGACGATAATGAAGTTAAAGAATGTCAGCCTGACACGCGTGAAGAACCAAACAGAAGTAGCGATGAGAACGATCATAAAGTCTCTCCGCTGTCGGAACGGAGTACTACAGCTACGTTTAACATTACGCTTATTTGCACGTCAGCCAACAGTAGCACAGTAGAAAGTGCGCGTACGTTGACTGTAAGGGAGTTCCCAGAAAGTGTTGCTGAGTTGAAAAAGGCAATCCAACAAGAATTTCACGTACCTATATACGATCAGAAGCTGTCGTTTGTTCACTTATGGAAGACAGCGAAACGTTGGATTTTTACAGGATAAAAGATGGCGATCAATTCACCGTAAATACACGGCAACTGCTGAAGTGGAAAGCGTCTTTCACCTCTTATTGAACTTACGAGATATTCTAAATTTCCTCAAAGGCGTTCAGAGCCAATTGAGGTCAAATACGATATCTTCGGATTTGAGCAAAAACATTTCTGACGTGCTTCGTGTTAGAGAGCTCAATCGAAACATGCAACATCTATTTACTAGAGGCGATAGAATGGCTAACACCAAGTTTTTTCTCAATAACGAAGGGCTCCACGTGACCACAGAGCTTCACTCGTTACTGTTGAAGCAGACCTGGAATGAAATATGCCACATTGATCTGCAGTATTTGGAGACGATAGTACTGCGTTTATTATTGATGATCTGTGCGGGGATTCCCCCAAAACAACACACGAAGTTGTTAGCCGTTTGGATAACGTTGTCCGCTCGTTCCTTCGTGTTTCAGTACCACCCACTCATTCTATTACCATACCTAACAATCCCAAACTACACGCCACTTCTAGGTCTGAGCAATTACAGGTGCTGGTAGATGTGATACACACTGCCCTGGGGTGCCTTTGCAAGTGAGTAAATGCATGCTCAGCCAGCCAGCTAAGCTAATACTGGTAGGCAAGTGTGGTTACAACTTACAAAGTTATGCATGGCTATGCATTGAGTGCTAATGAAGCATAGTCTGCTACAGCATCTCAGCAGTTTGCATGACCAGTAAAGCAGTTAAAGTACCAAACTTTAAGCTGTTTATGGTTGTTACTATCTACTTTATAAGTTATTATCTACTTTCTCTTAGCATGACAGAAGATGAAGAATATCAGATTATGGTGGTATCGAATCCAGAAGTAATGAAACAGTTGGTTGGATGCCTGCAAACTCCAAGTTTCACTCATGCTGTGCATAAAGAGTTCCTGCTGCCTAGAGAACCTCTCCTACAACTCCTCCACACACAAATCCTCTGTTCTCCGGATATAATCTGTGCTGCAATCAATTCTGCAGACTTGCCTTCACAAGTGGTGCAATTTGGCGACATGGATCAAGCAATGTGCATGAAACTGGAGTGTGATCTTGTGAGGTGAGTAATTGATGCACTATAGCCCTGGCATGCTCCAGTCACTGATACCTGCAATGATGCAAACTCTTATAGGTATTTTGGGTCTATGATGATAGCACAGTTGGTACTGACCAAAGAGGCCATTTCCTGAACATTTAGTCTTGAAAACTACAGCTTTCTTGAGTCATTTTCTCCGAGGTGTAGACTTCAAGCTCCTCCACATATGGGCAACAGAAGTACACTGCACGAGTTGGCAAGATATATTCCCTGTCATGCAATTAGTGTACAGCTCATGTTGCCATGCCACTCATCACGACCGATCGACATGCTCTGCTTGGAAGTTGGACTCCTTGGACTTCAAATAATATTGAACAGGGAAGGTGAAAGGCAATCTTTGATCAAGCAGGGCTTACTGGATTACCTCATCTGCTTGCCATGGCACATATGTAAAGGGTGTGAGGGTCACAAGAGGGTAAGCTACTGTTAGAGATGGTCAGTTCTCATGTGCCTCTCCAGCCTCCCAGTCTGAACAACATTGTGAGAGCAAATCTGGCAGCCAAGTGCTGTGGACTTAAGAAGGCAATGTATTCAGATTGCCAGCAGCTTGCATATGGGCTAAGTGCCGACTAGCTGCGTTTATCAAAGATGCATGTATTATATATGTGCTATGTGCATTTATATGTAAGTCATATTGAATGAGTATGTTCTGTGCATTTCTCAACAAATATAGACTATATTGACTTGTTTATCTTTACAAATACAGGTGTTATCTGTCTCACACCCATAGAACCATGGTAGACCACAAATAATATATCTGGTTGTTCTTACTTAAGCAACTGCATTGAAATTTCTTCACTTCAAACAACCGCCAGTTGGTGAAAATGAAATGGAAGGACTCTGGGTCGTAGGGCAGATTGCTGGCATCAAGCTGCGCAAAGGTAAGGTTTGGGTACTTTGGACCGTTGGCTGCCATATTGTCGTCAAAAAGAGGTCTGCAAGGAGTCCATACTGTGTACATTTTGGCTCTCGCGCAATCGAGGCAGGTGACCAGTGAAGCCGCTACAAGGCTATTATTGGTTTGTATCAACACACACAATCTTCCCCATCCCACATTCACACCGAAAACGAATTACATTATATGTGAACAAGTCAAACAAAGTCACATGCCATTTAAAGATTGCTCAGGGCAAAATAGGTTGGGCGTGACCACTTCTTGCTGCAACATTGGTCCATATGACTTTATCCTTGGCGTGAAGGTTTTCTGTTTGGTTCGATGTATGTAGTGAACACCAATATGAAAATTGCAGGAGCTCCGCAGTCACTGGCGGAGATAGGGGGTGGGGCCGGGGAGACTTGTACAGTGATGTCAGTGCTGGCCCCCCCCCCCCCCCCCGGTACGGAAAACAACACAATCTGTGCGAATGCGTGCACATGTACATGTACATGTATTTAGCAGCCTGCGTACCTCATTGTCGAACGCGTCATTCATCTCTTGAAGTTTAATACATGCATGCACGGGAAATACTATATGTATTGCAATCATTATTATCATTAGTTCCATTCATGCAAGTAACAATATGTCCTAGCTAGCTCCTGCTCTATTATTATGATTACACTAATAGGAATACAAGGAGTACAAGCATAACATAGCCTATGTAGTTCATTCAAGATGCATCAGGTGAGAATGGCCCTCACTAGGGAGAGGTTAAGCCTGCCATAGATTTCTGAAGTGCAGCTGACTTGAGCCTGCAAATAAGGGTACTGTAGCAAGCCTAGATGCCAGCTGAGAGAAGGCTTCAATAGCTTTATTACCCCATGCACCATAGGTCTCTGCTACCAGGGGGAACACACAACCAGCCGAGTTCTCCACATTTGGCATCATTGGCCCTGTGCTTTCTGTCTTCAGTAGCTAGGGGCAGCATATTACTGGCTGCATGTATGATGTGCTGGTGTGTGGTTACGATGTGCTGATGTGTGGTGCTGTACTGGCTGTATGATGTGCTGTGTGTGGTGCTGTACTGGCTGTATGATGTGCTGGTGTGTGGTACTGTATTGGCTGTATGATGTACTGGTGTGTGGTACTGTACTGGTTGTATGATGTGCTGGTGTGGTGCTGTACTAGCTGTATGATGTGCTGGTGTGTGGTGCTGTACTGGCTGTATGATGTGCTGGTGTGGGTGCTGTACTGGCTGTATGATGTGCTGGTGTGTGGTGCTGTACTAGCTGTATGATGTGCTGGTGTGTGGTACTGTACTGGCTGTATGATGTCTGGTGTGTGGTGCTGTACTGGCTGTATGATGTGCTGGTGTGGGGTACTGTACTGGCTGTATGATGTACTGGTGTGTGGTACTGTACTGGCTGTATGATGTGCTGGTGTGTGGTACTGTACTGGCTGTATGATGTGCTGGTGTGTGGTGCTGTACTGGCTGTATGATGTGCTGGTGTGTGGTACTGTACTGGCTGTTGATGTACTGGTGTGTGGTACTGTACTGGCTGTATGATGTGCTGGTGTGTGGTGCTGTACTAGCTGTATGATGTGCTGGTGTGTGGTGCTGTACTGGCTGTATGATGTGCTGGTGTGTGGTACTGTACTGGCTGTATGATGTGTTGGTGTGTGGTGCTGTACTGGCTGTATGATGTGCTGGTGTGTGGTATGCAATGGCTGCATTCACTTGTGGCTCAATGGAGTCCAAGGGGTCATGCAGGATCACTGTACACAGTACAGAACTCCTAGCACGTCATGTGAATCTTATAATTAGAGAATCAGTTTTGAACCAAAATGAGGGCATGATGGTCAAATTGTAATGAACACAATTATGTAATGAACCAATTATGTAATGAACCAATGATGTAATGAACACAATGATGTAATGAACACAATGATGTAATGAACACAATGATGGCATAAGAGACACCTTGGAAAGCAGCCTCTGTTGTAACCAGATTAGAGCATCTTTCCCTCCCTTTACATACCCCCTTATCTTCTCCTCTCTCCCCCTCCACTCCCCCCTCCTCCACTCTCTCCCCCTCCACCTCTCTCCCCCTCCACCTCTCTCCCCCTCCACCTCTCTCCCCCTCCACCTCCTCCCCCTCCCCTCTCCCCTCCACCTCTCTCCCCTCTCCTCTCCCCCTCCACCTCTCTCCCCCTCCACTCTCTCCCCCTCCACCTCTCTCCCCCTCCACCTCTCTCCCCCTCCACCTCTCTCCCCTCCACTCTCTCCCCCTCCACCTCTCTCCCCCTCCACCTCTCTCCCCCTCCACCTCTCTCCCCTCCACCTCTCTCCCCCTCCACCTCTCTCTCCCCCTCCACTCTCCCCCCTCCACCTCTCTCCTCCTCCACCTCTCTCCCCCTCCACCTCTCCTCTCCCCTTCCACCTCTCTCCCCCTCCACCTCTCTCCCCCTCCACCTCTCTCCCCCTCCACCTCTCTCCCCTCCACCTCTCTCCCCCTCCACCTCTCTCCCTCCACCTCTCTCCTCTCCTCCTCCTCACACCTTCCTTCCCTCTTCCTCAATTCAATTGCTGGCATCAAGCTGCGCGAAGGTGAGGTTTGGATACTTTGGACCGTTGGCTGCCATATTGTCGTCAACAAACTTCTGCACGAAGTCTGTACTGTGCACAGTTTTGGCTTTCGAGGCCAGGTCCACCAGTGAAGCGGCTAAAAGGAGATCACTAGAGATCTCTTAGAGCTATTGGTACAAAACATGCATTCATTCCTTTATCCCATTGAAGAAAACAACATCCAGTATTCTCCCTAGAACTGATGGGGAGCTCTCTGTTATAGGTCAGGGCAATGACATACATGTACATCGGAGACACAGGTAGATTATATGGTTTTAGTTTATTGGCAGCTGAACACAATAGATGTGTAATTGCAGATTATATCATACATGAACTCGTAAATTCCAGGTTGATAGCTGCATGCCATGCATTGTTGACAATTAAATTTTAGTGGCTGTGCTCTGTAATCCCACAACGTCTACCCTGAAATGTGAAATTTACACATGCACGTTTACATGAACCTCATACAATTACTCACAACAACTGATGAGTTGGGTAAAACAATTGCTTTCCATGCAACCTAGTCGTTTTAAGATGACTAAATGTGACAATCTGAAAGCACTGCTATATAACTGCTCACAAATAGAGGCAAAATGTCTCAATAAAAACGGCAAGGTGTTGCACCTAGCTAGAACTACAGCCGAACCACTACCCCTTCCCCACCCCTCCTACCCTTTCTCCTCCTCTCAACCGAGCCATAGTTTTCTGTGACGAAGCCGGAAAAAAAAAGTAAAGAAACGAGGAATGAAAATAAAACTCACCCCACGCCTGCACCTAGCTCAAGCAAGTCGACTCCCTGGAGGTCGGGGAGTAAGGATATCATTTCCTTCACGTCAAGGTCGCTCAGTTTCTTGGTGTAGTCGTATCCGCTCGTTTTCCAGCACGCTTGTATATGGCACGATGTGAAAAATCTCTGGACCCGTTCAATACATTTGATATCCTTGTGGAGCCAGGGGTTCCAAACTTGGATACTACTTTCCAGAAGAGGACGTACATACACCTTGTAAAGACGCACAAGGACAGACACATCCTTGGAACCAAGTATCGTAAGGTGTGGAAGGTATATCGCTTTGAGACCCGAATGAAATGACAGAGCACTTGTTATTAGCAACAGATAATTGTCAAGTCTGAGACCATGAACAAAATGTTTGCAAAGATTGTGTAAGTAGTGAAGTTTGATTATCGACATAAGCGAGGTACAGTTTAGTGTCATCAGCATAGATTTTAATGCCAGCTGGAGACGCAACATCACCAGGAAGGTCGTTGATATATATCAAAAGCAATAAAGGGCCATTAACAGAACCTTGAGGTACACCACTTGTGACCAGGAGGGGATACATCGTTTCCTTTATGTACACATTGTGTGCGATCTTTCAAAAGACTTTTATCCATTTAAGTAAGTCCGATTAAAAGCCATAAGCTTGTACCTTATAAGCAATAATTTCAAGTGGGACACTGAGTCAAAAGCTTTAGCAATGTCAGTATATACAGCATCCACCTTCATGTTATTGTCGACATTCAACGTCCAATAATTCAAAGTTGCCAATAGCTGCGTACAGGCCGTTTGTCGAGCGAGATAAGACCATGAGTCCCAACAAAGGATACCGTAGGAGATGCTATGATACATTCTGTAACGTAACTTTACAAGAAATGCATGTTTGTGAAACAGGTCTTTGCTTGACAGTTTTCGCGAACCTTTTTTAAAAACAGGACATACAAGAGCGGTCATGGTGTGTGTCCCATGTGCATAGAGAAGCGATAACGGAAAAGCAATAGCAGGGGCTTGAGACTTTAGTAAAACAGACAGGAAGCCATCAGGAGTAGTGGAACATTTCAAGGGCCATGATTTTAAAGCCTTAAAAACATTGTCAAATGAGAAGAGAACAGTGTCCAAAGATTCTCCCACAGGTAGACGAGACGGAAATACAGTTATAGGTAACAAATCATCACTAGTAAAAACAGATGCAAAATAATCATTGAGTACAATACATTTATCATGATTTGAGACAGCTAATTTATTATTGGACTCAACAAGAGGAGGGATACTCTGTGAGGTAGCAAGTTTTGAATTCACATAGGAATAGAAGGATGATAAGCAATTCCTGAGACAAGAACTAGCGGCTTTGTCATATAGTCTAGCAAAGTATTTACATGTATAACGAACCCTGTCTTTCTGTACTGCACTTTTTTTATTGCAAGCAGGTGTCTTATATGCTTAGGATAAGAGAGCGGTTTACGAGACTGGTAATGGCGAGGTACAAATTTAGCTATACAGGAGTGCACTACAAACCATAACACTTCGACAATTACTGCACAGGAGAGACCAATCAATATCCTTAATAATGGATATCATAGAACAATAGTCAGCGTTATAGAAGTCAAGAAAACATCTGTTTCGCCCATCACTGATCATATTAGGACAATAAACTGAAATATTTATAGCTGCGTGATCACATGAAGAAGAGAATGGTTCAACAATAGAAATGTCCCAGATCAACTCGGGAGGAACTAAGACCAAATCAATACAGTTGGAACCATGAGTGCAAACTATTTGAGTAAGGCCATTTTGCGTGACACAATTCAAAAACAAATCATGAGAAAGAAAACCCAGACTAATAGCTATAGGGACATCGCAATTGATATCAGGTAGATTGAAGTCCCCAACAATAAACAAAGGATGATTTGTCATAGATAGAAAATCAATGAGTGAGCACAGAGTAATAATGTCTACACTGTGACACATGATGGGGGATTATAGAAACAAATGAAATGATATCAAGAGGCCGTGGAAAGCACTACATCAAATGCCACACATTCTAAAGAACTGTATATAGGTGGCAAATCAAAACTCACAACTTCAAGAATATTCCTTAGAAACACAGCAACACCACCATAGATATCAGATCGATCCTTTCTGAACAAATCATACGCAGTGTTAGACAGAAGGAGGGCATCAGGAAAATCATGTCTCAACCACGACTCAGTTACAAAGATCACATTAAAGATCAGAAGATTGTGATAAATTATCAAGCTTATTCATAAGCGAGCTAGCATTAACAATTTACAGCGTAATATGCCAGTACTTGCCTCGTATCCCTAGTTATTATCTCTTGCAACTCTAGCAGAGCTGTTAAGAGCAGATGCAGAATCACCATCATTGGCACTTGTAGTGACATTACAAGCCATGGGTATGCTTTTTCTCTTTATTGCTCAAAGGTTGACAGGTCCCCTGTGGAAGACTGCTTGACAATATAATAAGTGTTGCTTTAACTGTTCCAGGTTTAGATCAGAACCATTAAGCTCATCTCATGTTATTATAGTATTAATCCAATTTCATCGGCTTTGTTAGCCGCTTTATAACTAGTACAACATTTTCTAGTTTCTTTAATAAGTATCAAATCATCCTAGCTGGTCGAACCTTATTTCAACACAGCAAAAACGTTCTTTTTTCTTGCACTGAAAATCGAGCAGTGGCATCTTTCCAGTTTGTAAAACCCTACATAGCCATAAACGCTGCATCAGTATTTGCATCCCAAGGCATCTTCTTCCCCAACTTTGCCTTCAAGCAATTGTAGCATACAACATGTGTCCATAAAGAAGCCATTGTCACTTGTCTAACCAGGATGCTTCTTTGTGCGGCACTTTATACCATACTCTCATTTTGGAACTGAAGTCCTGGAGCATGTAGCTTTTTAGGTACTATATATATCCCCATCACTGAGACTAGAACTTGAATTGATGTAGTGCGTGGGGCATCCACCTTGCTTGACTAGAATTAATTTTATGTTAGGAACGATAACATTTAACCAGACAGTTGCAAAACTTTGACTTACGTGCTGCAATCACATTTGTCATCTGCTGGGTTAGAATTGATTATGAAGTTTCCTTGTCTGAACGAGGAAGCGAAGATATGAGTATTATGAATCATGGTTAGCAATAGATCGTCGATCCCTTGGAACACATGCAGTGGCAACTATAGAATGGTTACGTGTATCGGATATCTTAATGTCTAATGCCCAGGGCGTCATCCCGGGGGTACGTTTGTACACCCAGGTGTACGGAAATTCAGATTAATGCCGTTTTGTTACAGTGCCCCAGATTTGAAATCCAACAGCACGTGTATGATTGTCATGCATGTATGCTTAGTCTGGCCTGAAATAGGTAAGGTCTTGTTTCTTTTACAAACATCTAACCAGTTTGCTAAAGTGAAGCTTCCCCAGTGGCGCATAGCGTATACCTGGCATGCCTCAGAGGACCTCACTTTGGATACTTGGTTAGAAGTTATTAGAAGGAACTAGACCTTACCTATTTCCACCCATGCAGAGCTAAAATGCATGACAGACGTGTGTGTGCTGTGGCATTTCATTCCTGGTGCACGGTTACAAAGTGGCGCTATTATGAATGTCTGTACATCTAGGTGTACAAATGTACCCCCAGGATGACACCTAGAACATAAGAGATTAAATGTAGTCTTTGAATTGTAAAACCATGTATTTATTCTGTTTCTTCGTGCATTTTCAATCAGCTAAAACAAAAAACAACAACAACAAGAAGCAGCATATGCAAGGCTGAGCCAGCGCCTCTGAAATATTGAGACACGTTAGCAACACAGCCTAACAACCACACGACCTCTGGGATGCAAGACCTCTGGGATGCAAGACCTCTGGAATGCAAGACCTCTGGGATGCAAGACCTCTGGGATGCAAGACCTCTGGGATGCAAGACCTCTGGGATGCAAGACCTCTGGGATGCAAGACCTCTGGGATGCAAGACCTCTGGGATGCAAGACCACTGGGATGCAAGACCACTGGGATGCAAGACCTGGATGCAAGACCTCTGGGATGCAAGACCTCTGGGATGCAAGACCTCTGGGATGCAAGACCTCTGGGATGCAAGACCTCTGGGATGCAGACCTCTGGGATGCAAGACCTCTGGGATGCAAGACCTCTGGGATGCAAGACCTCTGGGATGCAAGACCTCTGGGATGCAAGACCTCTGGGATGCAAGACACTACTGGGCAAGGCAAGAACATACAAATCACCCCTTTTGCACGTGTATATCAGCCACATGCAGGCTGAGCATCAGTGCTTCGAAGCCACGTACAATTTTCCACCTGGTCTGCAAAATATCAGTTTTGGGTGGGGTGGAACAAACAAGAGCCAAAATGGCGAATATGAAGTTGAGGCAGATAGGTTTTACTGCCACTTTTTATTACCAGCCACAGAGCCTTTTTTTTGTTGTGGTAATGATAGACGCGGTTGAAATATAGCAACATAAATCAGTTTTGTGGTTTTATTGACCAGTCAGGTGAGCACTTAACAAGAAACAGCAGGTTGGAGGATTAGGCCCTTAAAATGAAGTGTGGAGAGGCCACTGTGGTTGTGATCATCAGGGGAGGGGGGGGGGGGGGGGGAGTACATGTATTTCATAATACAAAATAACATATAACAGCTTTAAATACAAAATAGTGCTTTGATAATAACAATAAAGGATTGAAAAGGCAAAATCTGCATGATTCATAGGTTTTTGGATCCATTATTATCAGTGAGTGGCAATAGCTACAAGCACAGCTGAGCTTAGCTGCTGGGTCTCCAATCCACCAATGAGATTGTGCCATGTGGACATGAACTGAGCCTTAACCCCTTCAGGGAAATCCTGGAAGGGGGGGGGGGGGGGGGGGGGGGGGGCGGGGGGGAAAGAGGGTCAAGACATATTGACACAGAACAGTTCTGTTCAAAGCAAAATGCATCTCCTATGCCAGTGTATGATGTGCTGGTGTGTGGTACTGTACTGGCTGTATGATGTGCTGGTGTGTGGTGCTGTACTGGCTGTATGATGTGCTGGTGTGTGGTACTGTACTGGCTGTATGATGTGCTGGTGTGTGGTGCTGTTCGGCTGTATGATGTGCTGGTGTGTGGTGCTGTACTGGCTGTATGATGTGCTGGTGTGTGGTGCTGTACTGGCTGTATGATGTGCTGGTGTGTGGTACTGTACTGGCTGTATGGTGTGCTGGTGTGTGGTGCTGTACTGGCTGTATGATGTGCTGGTGTGTGGTGCTGTACTGGCTGTATGATGTGCTGGTGTGTGGTGCTGTACTGGCTGTATGATGTGCTGGTGTGTGGTGCTGTACTGGCTGTATGATGTGCTGGTGTGTGGTACTGTACTGGCTGTATGATGTGCTGGTGTGTGGTGCTGTACTGGCTGTATGATGTGCTGGTGAGTGGTACTGTACTGGCAGTATGGTGTGCTGGTGTGTGGTACTGTACTGGCTGTATGGTGTGCTGGTGTGTGGTGCTGTACTGGCTGTATGATGTGCTGGTGTGTGGTGCTGTACTGGCTGTATGATGTGCTGGTGTGTGGTACTGTACTGGCTGTATGATGTGCTGGTGTGTGGTGCTGTACTGGCTGTATGATGTGCTGGTGTGTGGTACTGTACTGGCTGTATGATGTGCTGGTGTGTGGTATGCAATGGATGAATTCACATGTGGCTCAATGGAGTCCAAGGGGTCACGCAGGATCACTGTAACGTAACAGAACTCCTAGCACGTCATGTGACTCTTACAATTAGAGAATCAGTTTTTGAACAAAAATGAGGGCAGAGAACAATATTCATTTACAAGGGGAGGGAGGAGAGAGAGGGAAGGAGAAGGGAGAGGTGGGAAATGGAGTAAAGGGTAGGGATGAAGAGAGGGGGTGAGTACCTCATATTGGAGCTTAGTCAGAGCCTCTCTAATGTCACTTAAAGACTCTTCAGATGTGTGAGCATGATTGCTGGCTGGGACTCTGTAACCCATGGTATGCTTTGTGTCAAAGTAGCTTAGGCTCGATGACTTGTTCCCCTGGGCTATGCATGCAAGTGCGAATCACACTTCTGAACCTGTCAAAAGGGGTGGATTTGGGTCAACCAAAGGCAGAAAGAAGCGCTTTTTCCCCATAGTAGACATATGCTTTGTCCAGTTTTACGCATTCTCCGTGTTGTTTGACAGTTATACTAGTTGGATAAACCATTTTGAGCAATTTTCCTATCTGCTTTGCTTCAATGTTTGCAATTTAATAGGATTTTTGGCAATAATTATGTTTTCTGTACCTTTATTATCTTTCCACCGCTAACTATGCCTTTCATTATTGTGTTATACATTACATACTCTCTTCTAGGTGGCGTAGTGATTGTTTGACATCACCGGTTGAACGGAAGGGTAGTTATACCATTTTGAGGGTCCTCATTTGCTGTACCTTTTGCGTTGTTTCTGGAGGACCTAAACACTTGAAAGGTGGGTATTAAGAAAGGTGGTAGTGTGGCTTAGGCGTATTTTGACCACTAACAAGCTACATTTGCGCTGTACACGCTCTTCCAAAGGTGCGCTATGGGAAGAAAATTTCGCCTTGGTCGCCGTCGTAAATGCGCGAAATGCAGCAAGGGTGATGCTCTAAGTCTGGTGGTGTCTCTTCTGCGGCAAGCGCTGGTGATTCATGTGTCTTCAGGGCTTTCAGTAGTCTCCCCCATCAAAGATAAAGCCGAGACATTCCATGCCTGATCAACACAACATTGCCATGACCAAGTCAAATTTTTTTAATTTTTTAATATATAAGAGATCTTGTACTGTGTTGTTATTCTGCAAAGTTTCATTTTCCAAAACACTTTGGTTCATTAATAAATATTTGGCAACTTTGGAGCGTCCTGTGATTTTGCTCTTTGGTATGAGTTGTTAGCAATGCTGTAATATTTCATCGATAATGCTCATATTGGCATGATTGATATCAATAAATAACATATACCACAAGGAAGGACAAACATTCACAAAATGTATATGTTACCATCAATAAAATTAATAACTTGGCCGCTTGGTTTGGACATATCAAAGTATCTCAAAACAGATTTCCTTCATTTTTGGCCCATTAGTTGGAAACGTACTGATGTACTTAAGTTTGTTGGGGTATTCATTTCGTTTTTAAGTTATAAATGAATTTGTGCCAAACATGTCATGTTTCTTTGAAGTACCGCTTGACCACACCGTTTACACAGACGCCACAAAGCTATAATCGCCGTATACTATTGCAACATTCACGCGCACGATGTCGCACTCAAAGTACGCGCGTTGAGATGTGACACTCGAATTCCAGAGTTTGCATACAAACGACTACGCGTGCTGGGAGGGTAATGCAGCACATTGCATGTAAGGCGCATGGGCTGCGGGCCGCTTTTGTTCTGCATTGCCCTAGCCCTCCACATTGCAAATGAGTATTTTGTACGCATGCATGACATTCAAATGTACGATTATAAGTCACGAGGGCTGCTGCTTACTTACCCCTATACCGGCCGGCTGTAAACATGCCCTACCACCTTCATAGTGTCTTATCTCACCGCGTGTTGGCAAGGTAACGGTTTGCAGCCAACCCGAAGGCTTCTTTAGCGAGCAAAACCACTGGAACACTGCTTGGTCAATTACCGGGTATTTAGCCTTATTGACTACGACCTTTCACTGCGTAGGTTCACTACCCTCAGGCAACAGCTCTTACAATTGAATACTTGCGTTGAAAAATTCTGTATGCCTGGGATTTACTTATCCCTTACTCACGTGCAATGTCCTCCACATGTTTGCCAGCTTTAATATCATCAATCACCTTCTGCTTATCTCCCATTGTCAGGCACCTTCTCTTCTTCCGTGCACTCTGAGGCTCAGCCATGCGTAGATCGATCGTCACTAGAAAATGCACTATAATTAGAATGCATACAAAGTGCTCATTCATTAGAAATCGTGGTCGAGCAAGTCCCCGATTTCTTATGAATGAGCACCAATATATGCATGTGAATTTATAGCGGCATAACGTACATAGGATATCACAGCCTCCCTTCGGAGTCATGTGTGAATCTATGAGGTAAGTGACCAATTTTTGTGACACTACTAGTAAGTAGTCTCGTACCCAGACCCAAATGTACGTAACGATGATCATCGCTTACAGTATGACATCACGTACAGAGGTGATGTACGTGATGTCATACTGTAAGCGATGATCATCGTTACGTACATTTGGGTCTGGGTACGAGACTAACTAGTAAGTGCACGTCGTCGCTATAGCGCTTCGATCGTCAACGTGACCTGGCAGAACTTGAGCAACAGCGCACAACTGTGGTTATGCACATTTTTTTTAGTTCAGCTGAAGATTTAAACATCACGGCAATGTGTTCATGGCTTTGCCAACACGCGGTGAGATAAGACACTATGAAGGTGGTAGGGCATGTTTACAGCCGGCCGGTATAGGGGTAAGTAAGCAGCAGCCCTCGTGACTTATAATCGTACATTTGAATGTCATGCATGCGTACAAAATACTCTTTTGCACATGGCTAAATGTCTGTGCACGTACTGTACTGTTTTAGATTTGTTGATGTAAATGTAGAGCTATGCACAAGTCTGTATGGTTCCTACACATACAAAGAAGCAGCATTACATGTAGCTTAAATCCCAGTGGCAGCCAGCCTCACCTGATCGTACTCCACAGACATTTGTCCGCAATGTCCATCTGCGAATAAAAAAGCAGAGACCTAAACGCAATTGATCTGTGTTCTCTGCATGAATGGTTGGCAAAATAAAGGATTTTCTGATGTCCCATTTTTGACATGTAATGCTGCAGCTGCAAGTTGTATGGAAACATACACATTTGTTGTACCAAATCACCATCATATCCATTGACATATAGCAAATGCATGAGCATAAAAAAAGGTCATCACTCCACACACTGTACCTTTTTTTCTGTCATGCTTTTCATCTTCACACTGCTGAAAATGGTGTGCTCATTGCCAAAACAAAGATGTTTTATTGTGTGGTATGGTGGGATTAGGATGAAATGCACTCTCCTATCCCTTAATGTACCAAATTTAGATATATCGTACAGCGAGTCTGATATTCCAGGTACATCCTTATCAATCTATACCTACACTGGTCATCTCAACCTGAGGTGTTACATGTTTTTTTTAATTTATTTTTTGATGCTTTGTTCGTCCTGGTGCCCATGAGCTTCTTCGGACGGATTCATAGCCATTGCTGCTCCTGTGGCTAACTGTGATTGGTTTGGTGGTACAGAGTAATTCATTTAGAAGACATGTGCATCCTCAGCTGGGGATAGGCATCTGAGAAGCTTGTAGAACATGATGCGTGGTAAGGTGCTGTTGACACAGTTTGTATTGTCCTTCACTCATATTGCGGCCACATCATAGTGTACGCAGGCCGGCACTTGCACAAGATGCACATTCCCTATGTGCACATGCATGCATATGTAGGTGGTTTATGTGCTGATCGATGAATCTCAATCATGTCACTTAAGTTGTCTGTTCACACTAACAGTCAAGGTGTTGGAGCTGGCATAAATATGCAACCTGCCTATCTGTTGTCAGCTGCCCATCTAGAGCCAGTCTTTATGTATAAGGGTGATGTGTGTACAGGTAAGTTTGTTTTCATTCATAGCAAAGGGTATGTGAAGGTAAGGCGCAGTTAATAACTGCTGGGAGGACACCAGGGGTATAGTTGACATAAACCACTATCTAATGAGATTCGGCCATCACCAAATGAATCTCATTAGCGGTGGGTTGTAGCTATCGCTAGGAACACAAACACGTAGCCTAACATCACTATGAATGGGGCATATTTTCCCAATGTGGAATATGCAAATTATCGCAATGTGTGAGCCGCTACTGCAGGGAGATTTTAGATCTTGACCACGTAGATACAATTGATCGTCACGTGGTACTAGTTTTATTGCGAAATTCTGCCAGTCTCTGCAAACTAGTCAACATCATCAGTGCTACCCCCACCATCTCATTCATGTTTTATTTGGTCAATGGAAGCGAGTGGGTACGTTACATTTTAGCGCGTTATTTAAATGGATTTGTTAAAAGGTGTTACATTATACACGAGCTTCCTACGTTAAAACATCCGTCTGTCAAACTTAATTTCAGTCTAATGAATTAAACTTGCATTCCTTCCACATACCACGTGACAGCAAACGTCATCCCATAACCGCACCCTTGTTAGCTGTGCTGTTTTATATGGGAAATCGGTCCAGCCCACCAGGGGCGGATTTAGGGGGGGGGGGTCCAGGGGGTCCGGACCCCCCCTTTCCCATATGAAGAATGACGTAATGCATACTGTAATCTATGCAGCGTTCTGCATGTTACCGTCCTTGGATTTGCAAGATTGCATATCGTTCTAGCCAAGTGGGGTCTAATTAAATCCTCCTACATGTGTATTAACGAAATAAAATATTTATCGCGCGATCGATAGAATGGTGCGTGTGAGCAAGAATTGAGGTAAGCGATCATAAGAAGTGAATGGGACGGATCTCAGATTCTTTTCCTCAGAAAACAGATAGCTACTAAGCTAAATAAACTAACAATACTAATATTATTGTAAAACATACATGTACATGAGTCGTTTATCAGTAGACGACATGTAGCCGGTGCATGGCCACGTGCACGCTTCGGTCACAAATTCACAAAAGCTTTGCGTCACGAATTTAATTGCTGAGCAGTAGGAACCATAGCATTGTGAAGAATGAAGAGTTTTTCTCGTCGCTATCCATGCAGGCTCTAGTAATCCGGATATCGCGTGATGGAAATGTCACTGTGAATTTCATGCTAAATAAACGCAAAAGCAAAAAAGCGGCTGGGGCTTCGCCCCAGACCCCTTGCTGTCACGGGAGGGACACGCCCCCTCCCGTACCCTCCCCCAGTTGTGAATATATTTATCAGACCCCCCCCTTTCCCAAAATCCCTGGATCCGCCCCTGGCCACGGTGATGAAAAACTCAAAGACGATAACGAAGTTAAAGAATGTCAGCCTGACACGCGTGAAGAACCAAACAGAAGTAGCGATGAGGGACGATCATAAAGTCTCTCCGCTGACGGAACAGAGTACTACATGTAAACCGGCTAGGTTTAACATTACGCTTATTTGCACGTCAGCCAACAGTAGCACAGTAGAAAGTGCGCGTACGTTGACTGTAAGGGAGTTCCCAGAAAGTGTTGCTGAGTTGAAAAAGGCAATCCAACAAGAATTTCACGTACCTATGTACGATCAGAAGTTGTCGTTTGGCTGTTCACTTATGGAAGACAGCGAAAAGTTGGATTTTTACAGGATAAAAGATGGCGATCAATTCACCGTAGAATACACGGCAACTGCTGAAGTGGAAAGCGTCTTTCACCTCTTATTGAACTTACGAGATATTCTAAATTTCCTCAAAGGCGTTCAGAGCCAATTGAGGGTCAAATACGATATCTTCGGATTTGAGCAAAAACATTTCTGACGTGCTTTGTGTTAGTGAGCTCAATCGAAACATGCAACATCTATTTACTAGAGGCGATACAAGGGCTAACACCAAGTTCTTTCTCAATAACGAAGGGCTCCACGTGACCACAGAGCTTCACTCGTTACTGTTGAAGCAGACCTGGAATGAAATATGCCACATTGATCTGCAGCATTTGGAGAAGATAGTACTGCGTTATTATGATGATCTGTGCGGGGATTCCCCCAAAACAAACACACGAAGTTGTTAGCAGTTTGGATAACGTTGTCCGCTCGTTCCTTCGTGTTTCAGTACCACCCACTGATTTCATTACCGTACCTAACAATCCCAAACTGCCCGCCACTTCTAGGTCTGAGCAATTACAGGTGCTGGTAGATGTGATACACACTGCCCTGGGGTGCCTTTGCAAGTGAGTAAATGCATGCTCAGCCAGCCAGCTAAGCTAATACTGGTAGGCAAGTGTGGTTACAACTTACAAAGTTATACATGGCTAGCATTGAGTGCTAATGAAGCATAGTCTGCTACAGCATCTCAGCAGTTTGCATGACCGGTAAAGCAGTTAATGTACCAAACTTTAAGCTGTTTATGGTTGTTAATATCTACTTTATAAGTTATTATCTACTTTCTCTTAGCATGACAGAAGATGAAGAATATCAGATTATGGTGGTATCGAATCCAGAAGTAATGAAACAGTTGGTTGGATGCCTGCAAACTCCAACTTTCACTCATGCTGTGCATAAAAGAGTTCTCTGCTGCCTAGAGAACCTCTCCTACAACTCCTCCACACACAAAATCCTCTGTTCTCCGGACATAATCTGTGCTGCAATCAATTCTGCAGACTTGCCTTCATTAGAGGTGCAATTTGGCGACATGGATCAAGCAATGTGCATGAAACTGGAGTGTGATCTTGTGAGGTGAGTAATTGATGCACTATAGCCCTGGCATGCTCCAGTCACTGATACCTGCAATGATGCAAACTCTTATAGGTATTTTGGGTCTATGATGATAGCACAGTTGGTACTGACCAAAGAGGCCATCTTTCCTGAACATTTAGTCTTGAAAACTACAGCTTTCTTGAGTCATTTTCTCCGAGGTGTAGACTTCAAGCTCCTCCACATATGGGCAACAGAAGTACACTGCACGAGTTGGCAAGATATATTCCCTGTCATGCGATTAGTGTACAGCTCATGTTGCCATTGCCACTCATCAGACCGATCGACATGCTCTGCTTGGAAGCTGGACTCCTTGGACTTCAAATAATATTGAACAGGGAAGATGAAAGGTGATCTTTGATCAAGCAGGGCTTACTGGATTACCTCATCTGCTTGCCATGGCACATATGTAAAGGGTGTGAGGGTCACAAGAGGTAAAGCTACTGTTAGAGATGGTCAGTTCTCATGTGCCTCTCCAGCCTCCCAGTCTGAACAACATTGTGAGAGCAAATCTGGCAGCCAAGTGCTGTGGACTTAAGAAGGCAATGTTTTCAGATTGCCAGCAGCTTGCATATGGGCTAAGTGCCGACTAGCTGCGTTTATCAAGACATGCATGTATTATATATGTGCTATGTGCATTTATATGCAAGTCATATTGAATGAGTATGTTCTGTGCATTTCTCAACAAATATAGACTATATTGACTTGTTTATCTTTACAAATACAGGTGTTATCTGTCTCACACCCATAGAACCATGGTAGACCACAAAATAATATATCTGGTTGTTCTTACTTAAGCAACTGCATTGAAATTTCTTCACTTCAAACAACAGCCAGTTGGTGAAAATGAAATGGAAGGACTCTGGGTCATAGGGCAGATTGCTGGCATCAAGCTGCGCAAAGGTAAGGTTTGGGTACTTTGGACCGTTGGCTGCCATATTGTCGTCAAAAAAGGTCTGCAAGGAGTCTATACTGTGTACATTTTGGCTCTCGCGCAATCGAGGCAGGTGACCAGTGAAGCCGCTACAAGGCTATTATTGGTTTGTTTCAACTCACACAATCTTCCCCATCCCACATTCACACCGAACACGAATTACATTATATGTGAACAAGTCAAACAAAGTCACATGCCATTTAAAGATTGCTCAGGGCAAAATAGGTTGGGCGTAGTCTCGTACCCAGACCCACATCGCAGCTGCGGATGGATTACATCACCGCTATTCGCGTAGCGGTGATGTAATCCATCCGCAGCTGCGATGTGGGTCTGGGTACGAGACTAGGTTGGGCGTGACCACTTCTTGCTGCAACATTGGTCCATATGACTTGATCCTTGGCGTGAAGGTTTTCTGTTTTGGTTCGATGTATGTAGTGAACACCAATATGAAAATTGCAGGAGCTCCGCAGTCACTGGCGGAGATAGGGGGTGGGGCCGGGGAGACTTGTACAGTGATGTCAGTGCTGGCCCCCCCCCCCCCCCCCCCCCCCCCCCCCGGTACGGAAAACAACACAATCTGTGCGAATGCGTGCACATGTACATGTACATGTATTTAGCAGCCTGCGTACCTCATTGTCGAACGCGTCATTCATCTCTTGAAGTTTAATACATGCATGCACGGGAAATACTATGTATTGCAATCATTATTAGCCGCTCCATTCATGCAAGTAACAATATGTCCTAGCTAGCTCCTGCTCTATTATTATTATTACACTAATTGGAATACAAGGAAAGAAGCATAACATAGCCTATGTAGTTCATTCAAGATACATCAGGTGAGGATGGCAAGAGCATTGGCCCTCACTAGGGGAGGTTAAGCCAGCCATAGATTTCTGATGACTTGAGCCTGCAAATAAGGGTACTGTAGCAAGCCTAGATGCCAGCTGAGAGAAGGCTTCCATAGCTTTATTACCCCATGCACCATAGGTCTCTGCTACCAGGGGAACACATAACCAGCTGAGTTCTCCACATTTGGCATCATTGGCCCTGTGCTTTCTGTCTTCAGTAGCTAGGGGAAGCATATTACTGGCTGCATGTATGATGTGCTGGTGTGTGGTTACGATGTGCTGATGTGTGGTGCTGTACTGGCTGTATGATGTGCTGGTGTGTGGTACTGTATTGGCTGTATGATGTGCTGGTGTGTGGTACTGTTCTGGCTGTATGATGTGCTGGTGTGTGGTACTGTACTGGCTGTATGATGTGCTGGTGTGTGGTACTGTACTGGCTGTATGATGTGCTGGTGTGTGGTACTGTACTGGCTGTACGATGTGCTGGTGTGTGGTACTGTACTGGCTGTACGATGTGCTGGTGTGTGGTACTGTACTGGCTGTACGATGTGCTGGTGTGTGGTACTGTACTGGCTGTATGATGTGCTGGTGTGTGGTACTGTACTGGCTGTATGATGTGCTGGTGTGTGGTACTGTACTGGCTGTATGATGTGCTGGTGTGTGGTACTGTACTGGCTGTATGATGTGCTGGTGTGTGTACTGTACTGGCTGTATGATGTGCTGGTGTGTGTGCTGTACGGCTGTATGATGTGCTGGTGTGTGGTACTGTACTGGCTGTATGATGTGCTGGTGTGTGTACTGGTACTGGCTGTATGATGTGCTGGTGTGTGGTACTGTACTGGCTGTATGATGTGCTGGTGTGTGGTACTGTACTGGCTGTATGATGTGCTGGTGTGTGGTACTGTACTGGCTGTATGATGTGCTGGTGTGTGGTGCTGTACTGGCTGTATGATGTGCTGGTGTGTGGTACTGTACTGGCTGTATGATGTGCTGGTGTGTGGTACTGTACTGGCTGTATGATGTGCTGGTGTGTGGTGCTGTACTGGCTGTATGATGTGCTGGTGTGTGGTACTGTACTGGCTGTATGATGTGCTGGTGTGTGGTACTGTGGCTGTATTAGTGCTGGTGTGTGGTATGCAATGGCTGCATTTACTTGTGGCTCAATGGGTCCAAGGGGTCACGCAGGATCACTGTACACAGTAACAGAACTCCTAGCACGTCATGTGAATCTTATAATTAGAGAATCAGTTTTGAACCAAATGAGGGCATGATGTCAAATTGCAATGACACAACTCCACCTCTCTCCCCCTCCACCTCTCTCCCCCTCCACCTCTCTCCCCTCCCTCTCTCCCCCTCCACCTCTCTCCCCTCCACCTCTCTCCCCCTCCCCTCTCTCCCCCTCCACCTCTCTCCCCTCCCCCTCCACCTCTCTCCCCCCTCTCTCACCTCCCCCCCCTCTCCCCCTCCACCTCTCTCCCCCTCCCCCTCTCTCCCCCTCCACCTCTCTCCCCCTCCCCACCTCTCCCCCCTCTCCCCTCTCTCCCCCCTCCCCCTCTCTCCCCCTCCACCTCTCTCCCCCTCCCCTCTCTCCCCCTCCCCCTCTCTCCTCCCTCCCCCCTCCCCTCTCTCCCCTCCCCTCTCTCCCCCTCCACCTCTCTCCCCTCCCCTCTCTCCCCCTCCTCCCTCTCTCTCCCTCCACCTCTCTCCTCCTCCTCCCACACCTTCCTTCCCTTATCCTCAATTCAATTGCTGGCATCAAGCTGCGCGAAGGTGAGGTTTGGATACTTTGGACCGTTGGCTGCCATATTGTCGTCAACAAACTTCTGCACGAAGTCTGTACTGTGCACAGTTTTGGCTCTCGAGGCCAGGTCACCAGTGAAGCGGCTAAAAGGAGATCATTAGATCTTTTAGAGCTATTGGTACAAAACATGCATTCATTCCTTTATCCCATTGAAGAAAACAACATCCAGTATTCTCCCTAGAACTGATGGGGAGCTCTCTGTTATAGGTCAGGGCAATGACATACATGTACATCGGAGACACAGGTAGATTATATGGTTTTAGTTTATTGGCAGCTGTACACAATAGATGTGTAATTGCAGATTATATCATACATGAACTCGTAAATTCCAGGTTAATAGCTGCATGCCATGCATTGAGGACAATTAAATTTCTGTGGCTGTGCTCTGTAATCCCACAACGTCTTACCCTGAAATGTGAAATTTACACATGCACGTTTACATGTACCTCATACAATTACTCACAACAACTGATGAGTTGGGTAAAACAATTGCTTTCCATGCAACCCTGTTGTTTTAAGATGACTAAATGTGACAATCTGAAAGCACTGCTATAAACTGCTCACAAATAGAGGCAAGATGTCTCAATAAAAACGGCAAGGTGCTGCACCTAGCTAGAACTACAGCCGAACCACTCCCCCTTCCCCACCCCTCCTACCCTTTCTCCTCCTCTCAACCGAGCCATAGTTTTCTGTGACCAAGCCGAAAAAAAAAGTAAAGAAACGAGGAATGAAAATAAAACTCACCCCACGCCTGCACCTAGCTCAAGCAAGTCGACTCCCTGGAGGTCGGGGAGTAAAGATTCATTCCTTCCCGTCTAGGTCGCTCAGTTTCTTGGTATAGTCGTATCCGCTCGTTTTCCAGCACGCTTGTATATGGCACGAGTGAAAAATCTCTGGACCCGTTCAATACATTTGATATCCTTGTGGAGCCAGGGGTTCCAAACTTGGATACTACTTTCCAGAAGAGGACGTACATACACCTTATAAAGACGCACAAGGACAGACACATCCTTGGAACCAAGTATCGTAAGGTGTGGAAGGTATATCGCTTTGAGACCCGAATGAAATGACAGAGCACTTGTTATTAGCAACAGATAATTGTCAAGTCTGAGACCATGAACAAAATGTTTGCAAAGATTGTGTAA
>JABACO010000582.1:17500-28398 GCA_013339895.1 Ephydatia muelleri | reverse complement strand
CAAGGCACCGTAACAACACGGCCGCTACGATGATACGACTCATGCTGCTGTACCACACGACTCTGTATGATCTCTGGTACGATTATGCATCCCACGTGCCAATTATGCAAATTCAGCCTACCTCCGACGAGTGGACGTAAGCACATTTCTACTACAAGTGTCTGTACGTATCTATCTGTAAACTGAGCGTCTGTTTTAGCACATATTTTCA
The DNA here is from genome assembly GCA_013339895.1 of Ephydatia muelleri. Taxonomy (NCBI): domain Eukaryota; kingdom Metazoa; phylum Porifera; class Demospongiae; order Spongillida; family Spongillidae; genus Ephydatia; species Ephydatia muelleri. The sequence continues at coordinate 28,187 of JABACO010000582.1, read as the reverse complement.
AAGATCACTGTAAGCCATATAACTTAACTGTCCACACACGTACACACGTACACACACACGTACACACACACACACACACACACACACACACACACACACACACACACACAAGAGGCAAGAAGAACAAAAAGGAACATCTTTTCGGAGTGATCGAATAGGAACCTGAAGGTAGACACGACATTTTGCCACACTAGTGATATGAACTGCTCCACGCCCACGTAAGTGCGATCAAAGCAACCACATGAGCGAATGAATGCAATTGACCAGTGTCCTCGGTGCAATCAGAGATTATCTCTGGTGCAATAGCCCATGCTTTCTTTAAAAAAAAAAAGAAAGAAAAAAGAAATTAAAATGTGCAACAGTTGTACCGACGTTTGTGAAATTTGCGGCAGCAGATGTGGCATAAAGATTACGCGACGTGGCCATTTATTTTATCTTTCAAGCCCAGCATGCTTGTAGCCAGTTCATCCTGCAGGTTCTTGGCACCAAAAATGGTCACAAAATTGAGATGTACAAGGCGTTCTGTGCACTGTGCAAGGTGGTGGCGGGGCTAGGTTGGGGCCACCTCCCTTTGCCATAACTTGAATGTTCTATCATATGAAGAGGTTGCAATGTAATCTTGGTCTGTGTGTGTGTGTTCATGAGTGTGTGTGCATGAGCGAGTGTGTGTGCATGTGTGTGTGTGTGCGTAAGTGAGTTGTGTGCATGTGTGAGTGTGTGTATGCGCATGAGTGAGTGTGTGTGGATTAGTAGAAAAGAGACGGTAAGGGGGAGGGTGGGGACACACCCCCACAGCAAGGGTCCACTTACTCGGGGAGAGGTCGATACACATGACTTTGCTCTCGTGTCCAGCCAGTGTCTTCAGAGGAGTCCAGCCAGGGTGGGCCCACACCTTAGCTGTGTTGTCGTACGAGGAGGTCAGAATGAAGTCTCCTGTGCCCCCTGATGATGGGGAGGGGGAGCAGGAGGAGAGGAGGTAAAGGAGGTGGAGGAAAGGAGTACAAGGGTAAAGACAGCACTCCAGGGACCGTGGTATTGCACCCCCCCCCCCCCCCCCACACACACACAGGGGCGTGCAATTTCTACCTTGGAATTTGATGTGGGAGACCAAGTTGTTGTGGGCAGGTATGGTATAAATACACTTCCTTCTCCTCAGATCCCAGATGTTCACTGTGTTGTCTGCACTCCCGGTAGCTATGTGGTAGCTGCACACAGAAATAAGCATGTCCATTCCGGCGTTCCTCCCCAGTAGAACATACCCATTTGGAGAGAAATCGAGAGCCAGGACATTTTTGAGGTGGCCATCAAGAAGCATGATGCACTTCCCAGACCTGAGGTCCCATACTCGTCCTGCCCCATCAAAGCCACTGTGGAGGAGAGTGGGTGGGTGGGTGGGGAGATCCCCCTCATTATAGCTGCAGACACACCCCTTATAGGCACTTACCAGCTGCCTGCAAGAGAGCCATCTGGATGGAATGCCACGTTGAAGACTGATCTCGAGTGACCCTCCTGATGTGCAAGGAACATTGAGTGGATGGGAGTGAACATTGAGTGGGTGGGAGTGTGTGTGGAAGGAACATTGAGTGGGTAGGAGTGTGTGTGGAAGGAACATTGAGTGGATGGGAGTGTGTGTGGAAGGATGAAGTCAGCCTCCATGTCCCACAAAAGAAGAAGCAACGTCCACTAACCTGATGCAGAACTTCAGTGAGGGTCTCCCAAGTCCCACAGCCTCCATGAGCAGTCAAAGCTAGGGTGAGAGCAACAGGGGTCTGTGAATGCTTGTGTGTGTGCTGTGTGTGTGTGTGTGTGTGTGTGGTGTGTGTGTGTGTGTGTGTGTGTGCATGTGTGGTGTACGCGCATGCATGTGTGTATGTGTGTGTGTGTATGTGTGTATGTGTGTGTGCATGTGTGTGCATGCATGTGTGTGTATGTGTGTGTGTGTGTGTGTGTGTGTGTGTGTGTGTGTGTGTGTGTGTGTGTGTGCACAGACTATCCTTACCAAGCAGTCGCCAGGAACTTTCCAGCTGGATGGTAGTTGATTCGTGACACTCTTTGAAGGTGACCCTCCAAGTTGGCAATGGGAGTGTCACTGTAGGGGGCAGAGCAAAAGTCAGCACCACACTCTAAGGAACAAAGGCACCCCAGGGGGGGTAGTGTGTGTGTGTGGGGAGGGGGGGGGGGTAAGGGGAAGGGGCGTGTAATTTGGCTGGTTAGTGACCATTACTTGCTCTCCCATATGAGATAATGAGAGGAAAAAATGACACGCTTAAAGACAGACCCACCTCTCTAGATTCCAGAGGCACACAGAGCCATCTGCAGCGCAGGAGGCCATGTTGAGCACGGTGGGGGAGAGGGAGAGGGTGGCCTGAGGGTGGAACACAATGGCTCCGGCTTTCTCGTTGTGCCCTACACAAAGCACGACAGGAGAAGAGTTTAATAATAATGTGGTATAATACTGATTTAATAATAATGATTTAATAATATGGAGTTAATAATGTGGAAACTGCGCATGTTTGTATGTGCTTACTGAGTACATATACATTATCTGAATAAAAATCACATTCCATAAGTTATAACAATAATAACAGTTTAATTCTACAGTACGGCATCTCCGAAATACACCTTTATACCTGTCCACTCATCTGTGATCATGCACACCATCACATGATGTCATGCACACTCCTCTTCCACACCCACACCATCACATGATATCATGTACACTCCTCTTCCCACACCCACACCATCACATGATGTCATGCACACTCCTCTTCCCACACCACACCATCACATGATATCATGCACACTCCTCTTCCCACACCACACCATCACGTGATGTCATGCACATTCCTCTTCCCACACCACCACGTGTATCATGCACATTCCTCTTCCCACACCACACCATGACGTGTATCATGCACATTCCTCTTCCCACACCACACCATCACGTGATGTCATGCACATTCCTCTTCCCACACCACACCATCACGTGATGTCATGCACATTCCTCTTCCCACACCACACCATCACGTGATGTCATGCACATTCCTCTTCCCACACCACACCATCACGTGATGTCATGCACATTCCTCTTCCCACACCACACCATCACGTGATGTCATGCACATTCCCCTTCCCACACCACACCATCACGTGATGTCATGCACATTCCTCTTCCCACACCACACCATCACGTGATGTCATGCACATTCCCCTTCCCACACCACACGTGATGTCATGCACATTCCCCTTCCCACACCACACCATCACGTGATGTCATGCACATTCCTCTTCCCACACCACACCATCACGTGATGTCATGCACATCCCGACACGCACACTGCTCCCCTTCCCACAACACTGTCACAAGACATAAGGTCACCTCTGAGAACTCGAATAGGTTCACAGTCCGGAACTGACCATAATTTGCAGAGACCACTCCTGCATAGTGTACATGTGAGTGCGCATATGGTGGAAGTGTGTGCAAAATGTGTGTTTTGCATGAGTGTGTATGCGTGTGGATGTATGTGTGTGGATGTATGTATGCACAGGTGCAGAGACAACGTGAGTGCATATTTGCACAGCACCCCACTCATAGTAGCAACAGCACACACCACAAGAGACAACAATCATCCATCAAACTGCCAACCCATCAAACAGCACCCCACTCATAGAAGCAACAGCACACACCACAAGAGACAACAATCATCCATCAAACTGCCAACCCATCAAACTTGTCACCTGCCAAAACCCATCAAAAGGTGTCACCCAGCAAAGGTGTCACCCATCACTCACCATGATGCAGTGGCCAGCATTTTAGAATCAGGAGAGAACTGGCAGTATGAGATAGGTCTGTCGTCCCCAACCTGACTGCACGTGTTGGTGATTTGCTGCACAGTGAAACAGAAAGTAAAGAAACACACACTAAACATATACAAACACACAAACAACCCGTCCACAGAAATGGTGTGCACAAGCATCCACGCATGTACACGACCACCCCCAACACATGTACACGCATGCACACACACATGCACACACACCCTCACACACACCCTCACACACAAAACATAAATGCACATATGCATACCCTCCTCCCCCCTCCCCACACACACACACAGCACCACTATCTCACTCTAAGCTTCTTGTGCAGCTCCTGCTTCTTTGCAGCCTTCTCAGCCCCAGGCTTCAGCACCTCTTCCCTTGCCCTCACCAGCCTCTCCTGGGCTCTGGGGATGGAGTACTCTGCAATCCAATACCTGGCAGCCAGGAGGTCCGGCAGTCCTTCGTGGTACCACACCGTGTCCTAGGCAACCAGGAGGATGGGGAGGAGGTCATCATACCCATAACACCTTATAAAAAGCCCACTTCTATGGGAGTTAGAGGGGAGGGGGAGGGGGGCCTGTAACCATAGGATGAAGGGCATGTAACCATATTAGGGGAGGGGTGTGTACCCATCAAGGGGGGGGGGGGCAAGTAACCATATTAGGGGAGGGGTGTGTACCCATCAAGGGGAGGGGCATGTAACCATATTAGGGGAGGGGTGTGTACTCATCAAGGGAAGGGGCATGTAACCATATTAGGGGAGGGGTGTGTGCCCATCAAGGGGAGGGGCATGTACACATGGGCAAGGTTCATGCACTCTGCTGTGAAAGGGTTAAGGGGAGTGGCATACAGGAAGAGGGAGTGGTCTTATCATTTGAAAAGATGATTATTTTGTGAGGAGTGACCACACTCCATACCTCATCCAGTGGCTGTGATGCCTCTCCCTCCACCTCTTGCTTCTCTATCCTCACACCACGCTCAGCTGAAAGAGCAAAACAAAATTAAAGCAGTTTTGCCAAACAAAAAAACGGGTCAGATAGGCACAGAACACAGAGCTCCTTACCTAAGTCCGCAAGGTGCAATCTCAGCCTTTCTCTGCGGTCTGCTGGGCCTTCTCCAAATAAGCCTATACATGGCAGGGGCAAGTGGGGACTAGCTATGTGCAAGGATTACCAGGTGACATAACAAACATATGGGTTCTTTAAGCTCTCTTAGCCGGGCCTTGACTTCCGTGTCATCAGTTGGCACAATGATGGCTCTTGCCTGTGTGAGTGTGTGTGTGTGTTGTGTGAGTGTGTGTTGTGTGAGTGTGTGTTGTGTGAGTGTGTTATGTGAGTGTGTGTGCATGTGTATCGTTGGATGGAAATATTTTGCACCTTAGCAGTGTGCAGTAACATACACCCAGCAGATCTATGTCTAAATTACTGCCAGAAGGAAAATGAACCATTATCAAACATTCAATAACCATCCCTCTAAAAAATATTACCACAAATGTACATTACTCAATTGAACCACCTTAGTGATTGCAAACTAAAATTAGGCACACTACTACTGTTACTTCTCCTCCCCCTCCTCTCCCCTTTCAATCATTGAACCATCATTACTACTACTGTTACTTCTCCTCCCCCTCCTCTCCCCTTTCAATCATTGAACCATCATTACTCTCTAAGTGGAAGTTAATACGCATTCGTTGATGCATTCAGTCCTAGTAATAAAATGTAAACACACTTGGTCCAGAGATTATAGATACACAGATTATTTTAATTGTACTTACTCTGTGTGATACTGCATAGCTAATGAATACCTGGTTATTAGAGTTATCTAGCATGAGACCAAGTGCTATTAACGAAACACAGGGTTGCATGGGGGGTGGTTAAAGCCATCATGGGTTATAGACTATGGGATGAGCAAGGAATCAGGACAGCCTAGCTGCCATTGCTTTTGCATTCATTTATTTTTGAGTCAGCATTCTCCCTTGCCACCTTCAGCATCAGCTTCATACAAACTCCACTAGTCTCTAATGCTACTATGTTCCTAGTCCTCTTCATGGGTGTAGTGAATGGTAGAAAACCATCAATTTAATCTAGATCCTCCTAAAATCCAAGAAATATAATCTATTAAAAAAATAGAGTCCCATATGAGCTAATTCTATTTCTATTCCTACAGTAAGGGCCTACTAGTTAATTAAAGTGAAAGCTTTTTACGCAATCAGCCAGCGTAGCTATGTATACTTAACCCCTCGGGGGAACTGTACCTTCTTCCTCTTTTCAAATTCAGCCAGTAGTTCTTGCTGCCTGTCTGGTATTTGACTTGTATCCATCAAGCGCGCAACATCTGCGGGGTGATTTGAAGATAGCACATTAATTACCGAACAAACCCACAACTCCAGCGCTTTTCTAACTGTATAAATCCACACCAACGTATTTCTGACCCTCATAAAAGGGCTTTTGCTGTCAATGGCACAGGATCTCAATGAGATTCTGCGGAATCGCTATCAAGAGATTTCGGAAGCATAATTTTTGGGAGAGTGGGCAGTAACTTCTCGTTCAGAAGGTACGCCCCAATTACAATCAACAATGAAATGATATCTGCACAACACTGAAACGAACTCGGTTCCATTTCATTCGGTACCGAAAAATGAACCGTGTTGGTTTGTCTTTATTATTGCAATAACTTATAGCTCCGCTAAATCCGGCACAAGAGTGTAGTGACAATACATCAATAGAGGATTTAAGCGTTCTATGTAATTTTGCTGATTGCAAACAATATATCAGGTGCTTGTGTGCATGCCATAACCAAAAAATGAACAAACATTTGAGATGTGTGCTGATTAACAAAGCAGAAGTACATTTTAGTGCAATGAAAGATATCCAGCAAGAAGCTTTTAGACTCTATGAAGGTATGGCACAGAACCTGTTAAATTTGTAACTCCTCCCAAAAATTAACGTTCGTTATTTTTGGAACACTGTAAGATGGAGTTATCTTGGTGTGCTAAAGTTGAGAGGGTTTGTACATTATGTTTGAGGCCTGTCAATGACATCGACTACACTCTGGATGATGCAAGAAAAGGATGACAAAGCACATCCTGGGCATTTTTGCGAGCCATTACACACCCAAAAATGCAATGGTTGGCCCACAGATATGACAAGTTGCTATTGATCATAATTCATCTGGTTACTCAGATAACAGCTATTTGAGGTTACGAAAGACTTTCAGGTGAGACAAGTCCAGTCATGAAAACAGAAATCAAGTGCCCAATGGCCTATACAAGTTCTTACAATTGTATATTAGAAAAGCAAGCTAACCCTAACATCTCTCTAAAAAATAAATAAATAAATAAATAAATAAATACAATTATGACAATTCACAATATTGATTTGATCGCAAATTTGTCAATCCTATATGGAGAAGCAGATTTAAAACAGCTACACCAGGTGCATATAGGCCTTGGATTGGTCTTGTCTACATAGAATTGGCAGGGTGGACACTTTTAACAAAGCTAAGATGCTATGATACTGTTTCATTTTTTTAAATTACTATACATTAAGCATAGTGGTGCTCTTATTTGAAAATAATATCAGGTACAAGCAGAGGTCTCACAATCATTAAATCAGACGCTTGTAGCTTTCACATCTTATTCAAATCACTTCGCGTCTCAAAAGTTCAAATTTTGTTATTACAAAGGCATTCTTACACATAGCTCTCATTTGAAAGCATTATTTTTACTCAGTTTAGTGCACGATATAGTTTTCTTACTGTTAACCTGAAAAAAAATGTATGAAGGGCCAATCACAATATTTGCACTTCTCGAAGTGTGCATTTGGGGCTTTAAGAACTTTTTTATGTCAAAAATACATGAATAGCAACAATCATATCCTTTTGTATTTTATTTTTATTTTTATTTCTTACGGTTACCCTAACATGTTGTGTGATTTGCATGTAGGCTTGTATGCTGAGCTTTTGCAATATCTAAATTATGACACGATAATTTTTTCCCTCCGGTGATGCTGCATGAGAGAGGTGCAATACCAATCAAACGCGTAATTTTGTGGGGCCCCCGTGCCTTGTCAAAGTGCTATTTGCATAGGCAACACTAAATTTTACAACGTCACAACACTCGGAATACATAATCTATTTAATGCCCACCTAGTGTAACGTTGATGTTGCCAGCTTGCATCCCAGCAAGCACTGCTGCCGATGGAGCGGGAAGAAGCCCATCATGGATTACGCCTGGTTTATCTGGAGCACCACCAACACCGAACTGGACGCGAGGTTTCTTTAACTCCTCCATAGAACACAGCTATTCGATAATTAAATATTAACCCCCAACGTTATTTCGCGGTTTATTTTTTTTAAACGATACAACATCTGCGGTCGTTTTACGCGTCTGGGGACCCGATATTTCCTATCATCATCACAATGGCGTCAAAGGAGAAAGGAAAAAAGGAACAGCAAGGCAACCCATCCAAAGTATGACTATGATTGCCGGCAATTTATTCTGTTAATTCTATTCGTTGTAATCTGTCCTCAGTCGGATGATGTTTTTACACCGGTCGACAAATGGGATGCCTCTGCCGTAAAAAATCGACTTGACGATGCTGTTAAGAAGGTGCATTTAGATATGCTACTACCAAGCGTCACAAATTTTAACGCTTTCTCATTGAACAGACCATGGTAGAATCCTATAACTGCGAGGAAGACTTCAGTCTTATTGACCAGCGCCTGGCCATCAGTACCGTTGCCTGCCTCTTCTCCCTCTTTGCTCTCATATATGATTACATATTTCCGTTCCCTCAGTCAAAGTCCATCTTGCTCATTTGTTCAGTCAGATATCCTTTACTAGTACATCAGGGCTTGTGCAACACCCATAAACACTCCTCCATTCAATCGTTGCATATTACACAATAATATGCACACACACACACACACACACACACACACACACAGAATTGCTTATTGAACTTTAACAATGCCACTTATTTTATCCTCATGGGAGTCCTGAGTATGTTTATGATGTACAAGGAAAAGAACACATTTTATGTGGGCCTGGAGAAGGATCCTGCTGGAGTGGTATGCTCAGCGCATCCTACTGTGCATGTGTGCTTTATGTTCCTATGACCTTTCAGAGTCCTGATAATGTCTGGAGGTGGGGATCTTCCATTCCTCGGTTCAGTCCCATGTGCACGCTGACTGTGCACTTCACTAATGGCAAGACCAAGGCAACCAAAACGTCTTCTATGGAAAAGTGAGTCTTCACTTGTGACTCTGTTGGACTGTGAATCCTTTCTTTGTTTGTGATTGCAGGTCAATTGACTCGTGGTTTGATGTGAATGGCCAGCTCTGTCTAGAGAAGTTCAGCTCTGACATCAACAAGCTCTGTGAAGACATCAACAAAACAAAGAAGGACTAGTAGGAATTATTTTTTTTCTTTTTCAGTCATGATCACTTTGAACAGTGAGTACATATCAATGAGAACTAAACATCAAAAGACTCTAATGCACACAGCACACATGCGCAAGACCAAATAAAGGGAAATCAAAACTAGAGAAAACAGTCTGATTGGCACGGGGATATGGCTGAGTGTACAGTGGCATGTGCAATCTGTTTGCCCCTCTTCTCCATGGTGGTACTGGCACCTCTGGGGTACCCACTTTGGCTGCTAGGAGATGCCTCTCTTCCAGTCACCATGTATCCTTACGGCATTGTTGGCATTTGAGTCTTACGTCAATGCCAATGTAACAGGTGAGCCCAGGCGATGCTTGTTGTCTGTTGTAACACTTGTCATCTGGGTATTCTCTGATGTGAGAGTCACAGCATCAGTCTTGCTCAGTGTCTGCTGGTTATCTGATGTCATGGATGTCTGCTCGATATCCACCTCAGTATCAGCTGTCCTATGTGTCTGCTGGTTATCTGATGTGACGGGTGCCAATGTCTGCTGAATATCTGGCAGAGTCAACTCAGCTTCAGTCTTGGGTTCACTGCTGGGTAGCTGATAGGCCACTTCCCCATGCTGGTCCAGCAGCAGGAGCTGACCACTTTCTAGCTGCGCACCAACCACCGTATGGTCAGGGGAAAATACCATCCCGCCATCTGGAACCCCATCAGACTTGGCCCCAGGAACCTCCGGGCGTGGACCAATAGGGGTATTGGGATGTGGGCAGCCTGGGATCCTGATAGTGTCCAGAGCTCTGGGGCTGGAGGACGGCCCTGCTCCGGCCTCCCTTGAGGCAGGGTCCACCCGGGGCTCCCTGGGCGTAGACGGGTAGGAAGAGACATGAAGGAGGTCGTCTGCTTTAAGCTGCTGCCCTTTGTGCCCCGTCCAGGGCTCCATTGTGAGAGGCCCGCTCTCCCCATTGGAGTACTGCCTCGAGGGCAACCTGGGTAGCACTGGGTTCCCATAAGGGTATCTGTGCTGTGCTGATGGGGCGCTGCTCCCAATCTGATGCACAGCCGTACGCTGGGGAGGGGTCAGTGTGGTGGTGGCTACAAAACCGCTTGGAGCTGGACGACGAAGGGGTCTGCCGTACCCTTTCAGAACTTCATGGGGCCTCTCTGCCAAAGTTCTGGAATAGCCGCTCGGCGAACAGTGGTATGCTCCGGCTGTCCACAACATTTGGGTTAATAGATCGTACATTATGGAGGCAGGGGGAGGGGTGGGTTGCCCCACCCCGTGATCGGGGACAAGAGGAGACTGGATGGTGTCAACCGGCCGTGGAGAGGGGTGATTGGGTTGAGGAGTGAGGGGAGGGAGGCCTGTGGATGGGTGGGTGGCGTGAGCATGTGGTCTTGGCAACGAGGTCTGCGGGTGGGAACTGGGAGTGGTTGAGAGGATGCCACACCCCCATTCCCTGTTGTCCAGTGAGGC
>JABACO010000582.1:0-15000 GCA_013339895.1 Ephydatia muelleri | reverse complement strand
GATGATGGACTTGCTTCAGGACAGTCGTGAGGTCATTCGTAACGAAGGGCTTCTCCTGTTGGCGCAGCTAACACGTTCTAACAGACAAATTCAACAGATTGTGGCCTTTGAGAATGCATTTGAGCGTCTCTTGACCGTGATCGTTGACGAAGGCTACACAGACGGAGGGATTGTAGTCGAAGACTGCTTCTACATAATGCAGAACCTCCTGAAAGGGAACAACTCCAACCAAGCGTTTTTCAGAGAAGCTAGCTTGATTCAACAGCTGTTACCTCTCTTTGCATTCAAGCACCCGTTGAACGTAACCTGGTCGCCTCAGAAGATCTCCAACATGCGCTGTGCCTTCATGCTCGTACGGACGCTCGTGTCCCCAGCCAATCCACACCAGAACATCGTCGCCTGCCAGAAGGCACTCAACCAGTGCGGCCTCCTCAAGCACCTCTGCGACCTCATGTTCTCGGGGGGTGTCCCCATCGAGATCCTCATCGAGACCATAAACACGGTGGCCGAAGGGATTCGCGGCTACGAGCCCAACCAGACCTACTTTGGCACCACAAAGACCCCCTCCAACCCTCCCCGCGAGGCCGTGCTGGCCATCCTGATGTCCATGGTCACGGAGAAGCAACCTGTGGCCCTCAGGCTTGCAGCCCTCTACTGCTTCCAATCCTTCGTCTACAAGAACGATGTCGTGCAGGCCCAGATTGTCAATACCCTGCTGCCCTCCTCCACGGAGTCCTCCGTTTCCGCGGGTCACGTCCTGTGCGCGGGTCTCTTCGGGCAGGACACCCTCTCCAATTGGTGCACGGCCGTCGCCCTCTCCAACGCCCTCAACGCAGGCCAGAAGCTGCAGCTGCTGCGCGTCCAGCTCTCCATGCAGGGCAAAGGTCAGGTCTCCCTCCTCCAGCAGTGCACCAACATCCTCGCCGAGAGCCCCGACCTCAAGGTGCAGAGTCGGGTGGGGCTCCTCGTCCTCCTGTGCACCTGGTTGGTCGAGTGCGGCCCGGCCGTCGCGCAGTTCCTGGACAACTCGGCAAACGTGTCGTTCCTCACGGCCCAGATCTCCCACCACCCGACCACCGAGCAGGACCAGCTGGTGCGCAGCCTCTGCGCCTTCCTCCTCGGGATATGCCTGGCCTACCACGGAGGGGACACCCAGGTGGAGTACAGTCGAGCCACGCTCCTCCAGGTAGTCAACCACCGCATCGGCTGCGACGTTTTCAATGAGTCTCTCGGCCACCTTGCCGTCTCCGAGTACTTTGTTTTGGCCAGCAAGGGTCCCCAGCCCGTGACCGACGCCCCTTACTTTGACTACTCCTTCTCGCTCCTCTTCAAGCGGGTGAGCGATGTCATCGCCAAATCGCTCGACCCCAACGCTCCCGTCACGGTGACCCCTCCTCCCCCAGCGCCCCAGAGCGTGCCCGAGCCGGCGGCCCAGCGGGGTGGCGCGGGTCCTTTGACGGGGACGAGCGTGGAGGATCACGACTCCATAGTGGCCCAGTACAAGGAGCTGATCAGGGACATGGACCAGGAGCTTGGGGCCGCCAGGGCCAAGTGCACCGAGCTGGAGAAGGCTCGCAAGGACTGCGAGGCGGCTCTGTCCCAGCAGAGTCAGGAGGTGAGTGCGCTCCGAGAGCAGTTGGGCGTGCACGCCCAGTCGAAGCAGAAGGCAGCGGCGGTGGGGGGAGAAGGGGAGAGCGGCGCAGCGGTCGCCCAGCTGCAGAGCACGGTGGTCTCCCTGCAGAGGATACAGGAGTCCCAGAGGCAGGACATCGTGGGCAAGGACGTCCTGATAGGAAGGCTGCAGCAGCAGCTGGAGAGCGCGAGGTCGCTTCAGGAGCAGCTGTCGTCCAGCGCGTCTGCGAACGTGGGCCGACTGAAGGAGGAGGTGGCCAACCTGAAGGCCGAGAACGAAGCTCTGCTGACGGAGAAGATGTCGCTGGACGAGCAGGTGAGGGTGCTCCAACTAGGGTCGCACGAAGGACACGGTCGGCGCGATGAGGACAACAGGGCTGTCCTTGACTTGAGGCAGGAATTGGAAGCGTTGCGTCAGGACTACTCCAAGCTGGAGGAGAGCAAGAGGACGGTGGAGAAGGAGCAAGAAGACCTGCTCGTACTGTTGGCCAATCATGACAGTAAAGCGAAGGAGTACCGAGCTCTGTTGACAGCACACAGCATACCACTCCCGAAGGAACTTGAGGAAGACGAGAGTGGCAGTGGGGAAGATAGTGAGGAGGGGGAGGATTCATGAAAGGTGGGGAAGGAGGCGTGGCCTATATTCAAAAGATTTTGTAACACATTGTTGCACGGTGAATCAATTAAATTCTTCGTTTTGTCCCGACAAAGTGGTGTGGGCACGAGGTGAACTAGTATATAAAGCTTTCCAGATGCGCTCCAAAGGCCCGCTGAAATGAAACCTCGTGCGTTCGTGATGTTTTTCGCCTGCTTTTCGTTTCATTTTGTTAATACCGGATCGTTGAAGAACTCTACAGAAACAGAAGTCAATTCCGGTGAGGCCGTCCGAGTCGACCGCCTTTCATTACCAGAGCGGCGCGCATGTAATTCTCGTTACCTGCAGCTACCGCGGCGCCCGCCCTCCTCTATGGAGGCGACATACTGCTAACGCCTGCGCAGAGGGCAATGCTAGAGGAGACATCTGCTGGCTTGTTACCTTCACAGAGGGCTGTAACCATCGATCGGCAGGCGTTGTGGGAGAATGCGCAGGTTCCATATGTCTTGGATAGCAGTCTGTGTGAGTCGCTGAGATCATGAAATGTTGTGTCTTTTTTTTGGGTTTTGCTTTTTTTGACTTAACATGTTGCGTGTTTCGCAGCCAATGCTGCGAAAGGGGCAATCGCATCCGCCATCAGTAACTACAAGAAGCGAAGTTGCGTCCGGTTTGTGCCGAGAACAAACGAAGAGGACTACGTACGCTTTTTCAAGGGAGACGGGTACGTGAAATGGCTTCGAATGACTAGTAAACAGCGATTTTTAAGTTTTTTCTTTCATCTAACCCCCCAAAAGATGCTTTTCTGTGGTAGGACGAGCGGGGGGCCAGCAGGATATTTCCATTGGTCCCGGCTGCGAGATCCCGGGGATCGTTATGCACGAGATGTTCCACTCGTTGGGGAGGTGGCATGAACATAGCAGACCCGACAGAGACCTCTACGTTAAGATTCAGTTCGAAAACGTCATACCTGGTAGGCTGATGAAACGCTCGAAATTTATAGGGGAAAGGGTACAATGGATTAATGATGCGACTCTGCGCCCAAAATTTTAGACAAAGCGGAGGGTCAATTGTGTCGTTAAAATACTATTCCCCAAGCAAACGGTAACTTTGTACCGCGCAAGCGATGATGCTTTAAAAAAAAAGTATAGTAAAAATAGTATAGTCTGGGCAGGCATGTACACAGGGAAAAAAATGATTTTACGATGGTAGAAATGTAATGTATTTTTGTTGCAATGCAGTGTATATCGTGTGGTAAAACATTGTATATGCGTTATTTGAAATACAACAAAATTGTGCTTTTACTACGGTTGTATTTTTCACAATGGTTGTAAATTTTACTATGAATTACAACGTATTTACAGTAAGAATACATCAAATTTCAACGTTACACGCGGCATGAATGGCAATAGAATACAATCATTGCATTCACGTTTTACAACGTTTGTACAACGTTTAACAACGTTGTACTACGCCTCGTGCCAGGCCTTTCCTGTCGTCTCGTACCCAGACCCGCAGTGCCAGGCCTTTCCTGTCGTCTCGTACCCAGACCCGCATGCAAATATTGTGCACAAAAAAATTTGTTTCCCAAAACGTTCAATAACGAACCATATAGCAGCAATACACGCACTACAGTATAGTGTCTTCTTTTGATAGCCCAGCAGCTCTGTTAAGGGTAACCCTTTTTTCTTCCACTAGCCGGTTTCCAACATGTGCCATCATTTCTCTCAACGTACAGTTCTTCTTTGGCCTTGGAAGCCAGCATCATCAATTGCTGATACCACTGAATTAAGGCTTGGTTTTGTAGCATGACTCCTACTCCACCACTTTTTGGTAACCAGAACAGCATCAGCTTCATCCACGACATTTGCGATCTATAAGAATTGAAAGTAAAACTGGATATTTTGTAACCTGAACATACCATTTGTTGGCTATGTAGAAATTCTTTGTTGAGCCTGATCGACCTTGCTCTCTGTAGCTCATAGTCAGACCTTTCATCACCACAATCTGCACCATTCAATTCCAAACCCTAATGAGTAATTGAGGTGATTGAACTGCATCATATGAATTTGCTCACAAGACACTGTTTAGCTGTTGACTAAATGTTGTGTATTAATTGGAATGATAATTTCTTACATGCATGCAAAGTGCATACCTCCGATCCTGACAGAGCAGTGCGCCTATTTGTACCTGCTCTCAATGGTAGCTCCATCTGCGATCTGGATGGTGTAGATAACTGCTTTGTTGTTGCTGGCTGACTTGAATGTGATGTACTGCAAGGCAAATCAGTCACAGAGGTAGAGGTATACTGCACGCGTGCATGTGTTTTTGCAACACAGAGATTTTCTAACACACGCACAACAGTTGTGAACCTGCAATTAAAAAATAAATAAACCTTTTGGCAGCTTCTGGAGTGACGTGACTGCTTGGTGGGGATGGAACCTACGATAAAGAAAGCAACAGCAATAAAACGCAAGCAGCACCATATAGCTATTTGCAAACCGTTTCGAAATCCTCAATAGTTGGTAACTCGTGACTGCCCTGTGGCACAGTAAAAAAAAAGTTTTGTGTGTGTGTGTGTGTGTGTGCGTGTGTGGCATGGTTCATTCATTAGATATCCGTTACATCGATTACATCAGTACCGATTTTAGAGGACGCTTCAAGTTGTTGACTTCATTTGCGGCTCTGCAGAAACTTGCTGGTTTGCCTTCACTAGCACTATATACACTCTTCCTTCCGACTGCCAACCGTCGTATGGCCTCATCAATTGGCCGTTCTCCACGCGCACACCACGATACCGCGAATTGTACCGCAAACCAGAGGTGGGCACTCCGATTAACGAGTCGAGAGAGGAGTAAAGCGCCCTTCAGAGTCATCTTCTAACTCTAGTTGTTCTACACCCTCAACTGTAACAACTATATAGTCTGCTCCGGCCATCTCCATCTGCTACATACAATGAATGACCTTACCAGCGGTTGACGGCTAAATTATTCATTCAAAACCGCGCGCATTCATCACGTGCGAAGATAAGCACTTAACACAAACAAATATGCCTGTCCGACTATATCACGTTATGCACCATATAGATAAAAGTGCGCAGCATTAATTCAATCCAAACGAACGAAGCAGGTTCCATTTCCTTGCCCCCTTTGTAACGGCGAACAGCGTGACAAAAGAACAGCTGTAAGTCATGCTCTCCGATACAAGTGCAGTCCATCAGTTCTAGAGGAAAGTGATAGGCGTCTTGCGGAGGTTGAAGGTTCTGTTGAGGGAGGTATGACAACAGTCAATGACAGCCATCCTGTGGAGGAAGAAGGTATGATAATCGATAATGGCCATCCTGATGAATACGAAACACAGCACACTAGTTTTGAAGACTCCCTTACCCCATATGCAAACAAAAGACTCAAACCAGATGGTGGACATGCATAATGTGGCACGTGTCTTCAAAAAGATGGTAAAAATCAACAGTTAATGGTATAGCTACTATGTACAGAGTAGGTGAGTGCAAGACCACCAGTCTGAAGGTACTGAATGGATAGTGCAGATTACAGCCCTTCTTGTGTATGGACCAGTTAACAATGCATATGCACACTTCTTCAATGGTAAACTACTTTGCAACAAGATCACACTCCCTGCCCATCACAGAGACAGCTCTGTCAGAAGGGCAACACTAGCCGACATACGGTTGACTTGATATTCTAATTAATCACCACATACACATACAGAACGCTACACAGGCACATATCGAAAGACACCCAAAGTGTCACAACAAGATCACACTCCCTGCCCATCACAGAGACAGCTCCGTCAGAAGGGCAACACTAGCCGACATACGGTTGGCTTGATATTCTAATTAATCACCACATACACATACAGAATGCTACACAGACACAAGAGGAAAGACACCCAAAGTGTCACAACAAGATCACACTCCCTGCCCATCACAGAGACAGCTCTGTCAGAAGGGCAACACTAGCCGACATACGGTTGGCTTGATATTCTAATTAATCACCACATACACATACAGAACGCTACACAGGCACAAGAGGAAAGACACCCAAAGTGTCACAACAAGATCACACTCCCTGCCCATCACAGAGACAGCTCTGTCAGAAGGGCAACACTAGCCGACATACGGTTGGCTTGATATTCTAATTAATCACCACATACACATACAGAACGCGACACAGGCACAAGAGGAAAGACACCCAAAGTGTCACAACAAGATCACACTCCCTGCCCATCACAGAGACAGCTCTGTCAGAAGGGCAACACTAGCCGACATACGGTTGGCTTGATATTCTAATTAATCACCACATACACATACAGAACGCGACGGCACAAGAGGAAAGACACCCAAAGTGTCACAACAAGATCACACTCCCTGCCCATCACAGAGACAGCTCTGTCAGAAGGGCAACACTAGCTGACATACAATACACACCTATACCAGGGAATGTTCTGATTACAATACTGTACATGTAAACACATAGAAGAGTGAACAGTTGACTCACCCTATGTCGGACCACCGTCACATACACAGGTGCATTGGCATTGATTCACATTAGTAGAAGGCCAGCACTGTTGCGCACTTACTGAGGGCATGAAGGGAAGCAAGACAAGAATGTATTCGAATGCACACTTGTAGGCCAACACATGCCGTCACGCACCTATATATGTAAATACCGAAAGCGGTGCGCACTAAACAAGATGAAAGTGGTCTAGAATAGAAACGCACATGCACACACAATCGCACTTATCTAACGCCGCCCAGCATACTGAGTACACGCACGCACTTCTTCAAACACCGCTCCTCCCAAACCCCATTTACGATTGATGCGAGAATGAAAGATTAACGCACAAGCTGAGTAGCATGTTGTTCAAAAGACAAGAGATACTCAACTTTCCGTCCTCCCGAGGAGCTCACACAAAGACCAACCATCACGTGTTACGTCGCGATTTCTTTAAGTAAGGAGTCACGTGATCAATAATTTGTAACCATTGTAAACCCTTGTATTTGGAATTACGCAATGTTTTCACTACGTTAGTTTGCCCAAATGCAATAGCTTACAACGTTTTGTCGTGGTACATCACTCGAATGTTGTAATTTGTTGTAATTTTTACAACAACGTATAGCAGCAACGATGTATTTGAAAAAACCATGGTTGTTCTATGTTGTAGAGAATGGTAAAACATGGTAAAATAACCATTGTATTTTCAACTTTTTCCCTGTGGTATATGTCGTATTCCAAAATTTTTGTGCTCGACACCTGTGAGATGTACGTCAATTTCATCGGAAGCTGAGATTTTTATGCTCTCTATGAGGTTCTTTGTGAAAGCCAGCCAATGGAACAGCTATCACCCGAAATGGTCACCACTAAACCTTCCTCATGAAATACTGTTACCTGTAGAAATATATTAAGTGGATCAAACGATTTCTAACGCTCAATAGAAAACTCCCACGAGCCAATCCTACAACTTATAACCATAATTAGTGTCGATATTAGCATGGATGACCAAATATCCACGCGATCGTTTCGTTGCAGTCCATCTTATTAGTCCAGTTTTTAATGACACGCGATCACCTATCGTTTGGTTTGTTGATTCGCTATTTACGTGAGAAAATTAATTACCCTTGCACCGTCTACTGGATTGCCGCTTGGGACACTCCCTCATCTACGCCTCGCTATTTTTTGTGAATTAAATCGGGATCGAATTAAATTGCAACTTTTTTTATTGTACGTCTGTACATGTGTTAGGTTGAAGGGGAAAAAAGCACTATAGAAAGCAAAATAGTCATAATGCCAATCATGTTTAACATCAATTGCAATTGTTCTGCAGGATCTGAGGTCAACTTTGACAAACTTAGCTTATTTGTGGCTAAGACCCAGGGAATAACGTACGACTTCGACTCAATCATGCACTACCTGCCAAATGCTTTCTCCGTTAACGGCAAGGTCACGGTGATGCCTCAGGACAGAGGCATCAGCTTGAGCAGGCTGGGACAGAGGGTTGACTTCTCACCATACGATCTCCAACATGTGAATGCTTTGTACTGTTCAGACGGTTAGTGCCATCAATGCACATCACAACGAGACTGTGTGCACACAATTCCATGTAGATGCATTTTGG
Source organism: Ephydatia muelleri (assembly GCA_013339895.1). NCBI lineage: Eukaryota > Metazoa > Porifera > Demospongiae > Spongillida > Spongillidae > Ephydatia > Ephydatia muelleri. The sequence continues at coordinate 6,641 of JABACO010000582.1, read as the reverse complement.
GCTATCACACCACCATATTGGTTTTGAAATTGTACAAGGTCTCAAAAATGACATTACCTAATCCTTATCTTTGCCCTGCCACACCCCCTTCTGTTTAGGAAGGGGAAAAAATAATTATTAACAACAACCATTATAGTATAAATACAAAGGCATTATTGAATTATTTTGTCTTAAGCTAATTGTTTATTTCAAAAGCAATTAGAAATTGACAATTACCTACACTGCTTGGCTACATTGGCAGCATGTAAGGCGTGCAAACAACAGGTCCGTATGTGTCAACATTTTACATGGTGTCTTGTCCCTCCATCAGGCACCACAGCTACCTGGGGAAGTTGGAGCTCTTGGACTACCTGCAGCCAGACATGCAATGGAGGAGTGCGTACCAGGACTCGTGTCTGCGAAGGTGGCAGCAACTGTGTGGGCAGCAACATTGACACAGAGCAGTGCAACACAGCAGCATGTCCAGGTAAGTGTTCAGTTGGCGGTACTCTATGTGTGGACAGATGGAGATGCGCATGTGTACATACATAGAGGGAACATGTGTACATACATAGAGGGAACACGTATACATACATAGAGGGAACATGTGTACATACATAGAGGGAACACGTATACATACATAGAGGGAACATGTGTACATACATAGAGGGAACACGTGTACATACATAGAGGGAACATGTGTACATACATAGAGGGAACACGTATACATACATAGAGGGAACATGTGTACATACATAGAGGGAACACGTGTACATACATAGAGGGAACACATGTACATACATAGAGGGAACACATGTACATACATAGAGGGAACATGTGTACATACATAGAGGGAACACGTGTACATACATACATACATATGTGCCCATCTTTGCACCAATGCATTACTTTGGTCCCATGGAAACCAAAGATCCCTCTCTCTCTCTCTCTCTCTCTCTCTCTCTCTCTCTCCCTTCTCCTCTCACAGTTGCCGCCAGCTGGGCCCCCTGGGGTGCTTGGGGAGCCTGCTCTGCCAGCTGTGGTGGGGGGAGACAGCAGAGGGTCAGAGCGTGCCATGGTGGGAACATCTGCAAAGGTCCCCGCACTGAGTTCAGAGACTGCAACATCCAGAGTTGCTCATCAGGTTTGATCCAAAGCCCTCGTTCAATTGAATGGTCAATTGATCACTTGAGCATGTTTGGTCCTTGCAGTAATTGATGTGTGATACCTACCACCTTGCTCCATTTATCAAATCATTTATCATAACTTTCCATCTAGTGCCCACCTGGTCTTCCTGGGGACCTTGGAGCAGCTGCTCATCCACATGTGGGAAAGGGACACAGACGAGGACCAGAACATGTATAGGAGGTTCCACCTGTGTGGGTGTGAACACAGAGGTCATGAAGTGCAATACCCTAAACTGCACAACAGGTGTGGCTGCTGTGAGGGGTGTGCTGCTGGGAGGGGTGTGGCTGCTGTGTAGGTGTGGCTGCGGTGTGAGGTGTGGCTCCATCAACAAGCTACAGTCACAAGACTTAAAAAAACAAACTAACAAATTGCATTTATTGGAGAACGCACCCATCTGTTTTATTTCCTATTGCGGCTTAGTTGTATGTAAAAATAAACATAATTATAATAAATAAGAATATAGAATGTACACACACACACAACACACACACACACACACACACACACACACACACACACACATGTAGGCTGCACGCTATGGGCATTGGGGTATGGGTATTGGGGTATGGGGTATGGGTATTGGGGCATGGGGTATGGGGCATGGGGGTATCGGTATTGGGGTATGGGTATTGGGGTATGGGGTATGGGTATTGGGGTATGGGGTTGCTCTTATTTACTCCTTCTACTCCAGTCCAAGTAGACACACCTCTCAAAGTCACCCACAAGGGATGTTTTTACCTCTCCACGAACAATGTGAGGTTGGGGAGTCTAGAAAGCTCCACCCTTGATCTCTCCGACAATCCCAGGAGCAGGATGAATGCTGTAGTCAAATGCCAGCAGGCAGCCCAACAATTCGGCTTTGAAATATTTGCCATTTCACTCGGATACTGCATCTCGGGTTCCAATAGACTGTCTGACTACCAGCTTAATCCTGCCAGTGATGACAGCTGTCACAATGGATTGGGTGGCTGGGTCTCTGGACATTATGCCATGGACCTATACCAAATCATCACCATCACCAACACCATCACCAACACCACTAACAAAACCATGGTAGCCACAGGAGCATTCTCAGACCAGGTCCCCAGGCAATCTCTGGCTCCCATCCCTCTGATCAACACAACAGGACCACCACTGTCCCATGATGTTGTGGACACCACAGTGATTCAAGACCCCTCCTCCTCCTCCTCCTCCTCCTCCTCTGGAATGGATCAACAATCAACACCATGTGCACTGCTGCTGCTGCTGCTGATCGTCATGGGAACCAGCAATGCTGTCCTGGATATCTCATAAAACTGCTGTCAAACTGGTATGCATGCTCCTGCAATGAGGGGATGGCGAAAAATGGCCTTGCACTGTGAATCCTAGTGTTCTGTTTTACGTATGAAGAAATCTATAAGGCATGCATCAGTGTATTCCCGAATGCATCCATTGGTCCGTTATCTCTGCTGTAATGTTGGCATTTTTATGTTAACATATCATGGGGCTAAAACGTCCGCTGTCATTGTCATTCAGCTTTTGTCAGTAGAGTGTCTGGATAAATATCATGGATATGAGTGCTTGCGTAAGTGAGTCTGGGAACCAGACCAGTATAGTGGTGTATGGCAGTGTAGTAAATATTGCACTTCTATTGACACCATTGTGACTGGCCATCACGAATCCTGCTCAACTTGTCTCTTGAGACCCAAGTGGAAATAAGACTAGCCACCAAATGTCTTTCACATGCATTGACTAATGGAAAAACCAAGTCACATATGCCCATGTATATTATTATGTACATCAAAGAGGATACTGAAAAATAAAGTATCTAGTCAAAGATGAATAAATACACGTCAAAAAACTCAACAGATAATGCCACTAAATGCATATCTTTCACATGCAATAATTGTGGATAAGCAAAGACACATACCTATGCCATTTGAGCATATATTATTATGTACATCAAAAATGATGAAGTATCTAGTCAAGTATACGTTTTTGTTGTTGATATTTGGTGCCTGTATAGCAATATTATGTGTATGTACATGTACACAGCATTTGAATGGTATGAGTGTTTCATTTTGACTGTGTTGTTGTTTGCCTCAGTTGTCTCATGCATGGTTTCTGTACATGACCCCTAGAGTATTTTCATTACTTGTAAGTACACCTCTGTTTGAACTATCACAAAATGGATAAATAGAGTGGCCTTCTTACTAGCACACGTGCACCACAACACACGAATGTCCACTTGTCCATTAAGGTATATTATCCATCAAACTGCACATCAGTCATGAGTTTGATTGATAATATACCAATGGACAAGTAGAGGCAGAGCTTTGTCTTAACTCCCAATTGAAAACCACACCTACACAACCAATCCTACATAGTAAAAAGACCATGTTGCCAAGGAAATGTCCCTGGCTTCTAATTAGTTTTACTTGCACTGGTACCATGTGATCGGCACCTCTTGATATGTACATCATCCAGGATGAGTGTGTACATGTGTAATCCTCAAGATGGCCTTGGACATAGCAGTACAGAAAGGTAACAGTGAAACCATCAAAGTATTAATCATGTACCAAAGCAACGTGAGGTTTCCATTTGACAAATTAATATAATAAAAGTCTGCACAATGTGACAGTTAAGGACAAACATTGCTCTTCTGTCCAAAAGTGGATATTCAATGTGTACTGTAGATGCAGTATGGCTTCTCAGCTACGCATCTTTGGCAATGGGCTCCATCCGCCTTTACTTAATACGATTCCAGTCTATCAATTGTATTATAAGATTCTTAGCTGTGCATCTATTTTAAGAGTCCATCTTAGAGATGCACGTGTGCACATGTACAGTAGGGTGTGTACATGTACAGTAGTGTGTGCACATGTACAGTAGTGTGTGTACATGTACAGTAGTGTGTGTACATGTACAGTAGTGTGTGTACATGTACAGTAGTGTGTGTACATGTACAGTAGTGTGTGTACATGTACAGTAGGGTGTGTACATGTACAGTAGTGTGTGTACATGTACAGTAGTGTGACAAAGGTTCGGGCATGACTTTGTAGCACATATTAGAGTTGTGTATCCTTTATAAATATGTCGTGTATAGTAATGTATTTAAAATCAATAATTGAAGTAGGGGGGAAACTGCTTAGGTGCCTGTGTGTGTGTGTGTGTGTGTGTGTGTGTGTGTGTGTGTGTCTGTGTGTGTCTGTGTGTGTGTGTCTGTGTGTGTCTGTATATGTCTATGTGTGTGTGTCTGTGTGTGTCTGTGTGTGTGTGTGTCTGTGTGTGTCTGTGTGTGTATTTATATGTGTATGCCCCTCCCACATCAGCCAGACGGCCCAGGGGAGTGCTGTAAGCTTTCCCAGTAGGGTTTGGGGCAACCATTATGACACTACAAAATCATATAACATGTAACTGCAATTAAATGTCAGTCGCTAGAACATTTTCAAGGTCACTTGACTTCGTGGTAGCTTGATCCTTGATATGATGCTCTACATTAGCAGCTGCTTGTGTTGAATTTACTACGTAAGAATTTAAACTCACAGGCAGCATAAATATTATTTTACCAATTTCATTTTTCTGTGTCTTTTTCTTTAGGGAGTGTAGTGGCTGGCCATGCTGCTACAGCTCCTACACCACTGCACTTACAATATACAGATATAGTGTGAAGGTATTGTGCATGTATATTTAAAGGTCATAACACAATACCAAACAGGTTAAAGTTGAGGAAGAGAAAGCAACAAAGGCTTAGCAAGATACTTTGGACAAAAAGCAACAGAACATTGAAAGCAAATAAGACAACAAGTTCAGCAAGCAGACGAGAGAGCTACAAGGGCTGAGTATGAACTGTTGGAAACTAAGCAGCAAAATTATGCACAGCAACTTCAACAAGCTGAAGAGAGAGCTACAAGAGCAGAAGAGAAAGAGAGAGCTACAAGAGCTGAAGAGAGAGCTACATCAGCAGAGAGAGAGCTACAAGAGCTGAAGAGAGAGCTACAAGAGCAGAAGAGAGAGCTACAAGAGCTGAAGAGAGAGCTACATCAGCAGAGAGAGAGCTACAACAGAGCTACAACAGCAGAAGAGAGAGCTACAAACAGCAGAAGAGAAAGCTACAACAGCAGAAGAGAGAGCTACAAGAGCAGAAGAGAGAGCTACAAGGGCAGAGCAAAGACTGTTGGAAACTGCACAACAGAACAATGCATTGCAACAGCAAATCAGATTACAAGGAGCAGAAGAAAGAGCTATACAGAGTGAAGACAGAAATTCTGACTATATGAAGTCAGCATGGTGGGGGGTGAAACAAGATGAAATAGAAGTGATGGAAGGAAAGCCTCTTGGTGTGGGAGGGTGGGGTGAGGTGAGGGTGGCTATGTTCCATGGTATCAAGGTAGCTGCTAAGCACATACATGAAGCAATTGTGTCTCCACACAATGTTAGCCTGTTTCTCAGGGAGATAAATATAGCAGCAAGTGTAAGACATCCCAATATTGTACTGTTTATTGGAGCCTCCTTAGATGACTATAAGCCTGTCATCATCACAGAGCTTATGTCGGCCAGCCTGCAAAGTATCATTGAAAAAACTTCCACAAGGTCAAGTGGTCTCTATTGGCACAGACGTAGCCAGTGGTCTCAACTACCTCCACCTAATGAGGCCTGACCCTATCATCCGTCGAGATGTCAACAGTGCAAATGTGCTTCTTGAGCCAATTGGATCAGGCAACTGGAAAACCAAAATTTGTGACTTTGGTTCTGCTAACTTTGGTATCCAAAGTGACAACCAACGGGCCCCGGAAATGCATCATATGCAACTCAGAGTCCTCCAATCCCAAACTGCAGTCTCCAAAGTTGGATGTGTACAGTTATGGCATACCGCTGCTGGAAATGGCCATTGGGACAGTTCCCAGACCACAGCCTACGTGACATGCTGCTTGACACCATGCTGTCATACAAAGAGGGTCTGTTCACTCGACACGATCTGTTACCTTGCTGTTGAGTGTTGGGGCAATAGCTGGGATCAAAGACGGTGAGTACTTGATGCCTGCTCTGCTACACCACCTGGACTCTGTGCAAGCATCCAAGTTTGTTGAGCAAGGTATCTCCCTGATTATCAGGCCTACCCAGGGGAGTGGGGAGGGGAGGGGAGGAGAGTGGGAGAGGGGGGAGGGGAGTGGGGGAGGGGAGGGAAGTAGGGAGGGGAGTGGGGGAGGGGGGAGGGGGGGGAGGGGGAGGGGGGGGGGGGAGGGGGAGGGGGGGGGAGGGGGAGGGGGGGGAGGGGGGGGAGGGGGGGAGGGGGAGGGGGGGGGGGGGGAGGGGGGGGTGGGAGGGGGAGGGGAGGGGAGTGGAAGGAGGGGTGGGAGGGAAGGGGAGGGGAGCGGTGGGGGGGGGAGGTATTTATCATCGACGGTAGCGTGGCCGAGTGGTCTAAGGCGCTGGTTTTAGGCACCAGTCATTTCGATGGCGTGGGTTCAAATCCCACCGCTGCCAATTATTTA
>JABACO010000581.1:0-28450 GCA_013339895.1 Ephydatia muelleri | reverse complement strand
GGTGAGCTAGTACTACTGATTCTGCCTTTGCGAGAGCTGTAAAACCATACGGACAGTTTTCCGAAAAATAGGTACATTTCTACGAAATGTAGCATTGTTTAAGTAAAAAGTTATAAAAGCATCACGTTTGAATCGTATATAAAATAATATTAATTAAATTTTTTATTTTTATGTATAACATACAGTACAATACAGACACATTATTGCTATACTGTTTATTTTAATGAATCTACAGTTCTACTTACAACACAACTAATCAACCTACAGTTCCACTAACCTACCCTTGGACAGCTTCCCTTCGCATGATGGCCCTTGCCACAGACCTCACTAGGGACATGTTGAGGCGGCTATAGAATTCAGATAACATTTTGGGTTTGGGGATGGCCTGGCTGATGGAAAGCAGAGAAGCAAGCCGGGAAAAACACTCTGAGCCTCCTTCCCCCAATTGCCATACGTTTCCATAGCTAAGGGAATACATAACCATCCCAACTCCTGGCACCTGGTGTCATTGGCTGCCCCACTGATGCACTGGCATTGTTCAGGGATACAGGAGTAAGGGGTGAAGTGACTGTAACGTCAAAGGCTGCTGGCTTTCCCCTGTCCCATCCCTGAACCAAGATATCTGCAGGACAGGAGTTGATATGGTCCCTAGCTAATCCATACCCTACTTCGACCTGCACAGAAAGGTGGGCCCGACAGCAGAAGTTGGCAAAGATATCTCGCAAGCGGTTTTGCCGTGCAAACACATAATAATAATAATTAAACAGTAGCATGTACCAATAACATAAACAAAATGAAATCACGAGGGAGTCCTAAACTAAAGTTTTTAACCCTCTGGGGTCTGGGCGCCGACACGTGAAAGTAAGGCCCTGGCTGTGCAGCGAACCAAAGTGAGGTTGAGTCGTTGGTAAATGCTAACCAAGGCTGCTGCAATGTGCTGTAAGGCCAGCCGAGCTGCTAGACGAGAGAAGGAGTCCCTGGCTTCTGTTCCTCAGCACGCATAGGTCTTGACAGCCAGTGGAATGCAAACCCACCCCAAGGCCCTGCACTTGGGGTCGTTGGAGGTGTGTTTGTGCATCTCGGCCATCCGAGCTGCAGAACCACCAGTGACCTTCACTTCGGGCAAAGAAATAGGGTTAAGCGGAGAGGTCACTGTGATATAGAAAGCAGCTGGTTTGCCTGTGGACCAATTGGGCACCAGGTAGTCGGCTGGCCGGCTTTGGGAACCATCAGCCTCAGTCCCTCCTCCCACCTCGAGTTGACCACCCAGGCAAGTCCTGTGGCAGAATTGGGCAACGACATCACACAGGCTGTTGTGGCGCAGGACAGCCCGTCCCCGCACGTTAAGGCATGGTGACCAAGAGGGTCTAACTGGTGGTCAGGGCAATGAGGGCACCGAAGGTGTACAAATCCAGTAGCTCCAATGAACATAGAAGCTTATTTTTGAATACAGTTACAGCAGGATAAATGGACAAACACAATTACATTATTTTAATAATAATAAGGATAACTAACTTACATTAGATGCCGCTAACAAACCTACAGTTACTAACCTATCCGGACATTTTCTCTCCCCATGATGGCCCTAGCCACTGACCTCACCAGTGACATGTTGAGGTGGCCATAAATGTCACCCAGCATTTGGGGTTTGGGAATGGCCTGGCCGATGGCAAGTAGAGAGGCGAGACGGGAAAAACACTCTGAGCCTCCATCCCCCAGTTACCATATGTTTCTACTGCTAGGGGGATACATGTCCACCCCAACTCTCATTGGCCACATGCTTTCTAAGTTCAGCAGCATAGGCTGCTGCTCCCACAGATGTACTGGCATTGTTGAGGGTTACTGGTGTAAGGGGTGAAGCAACAGTAACGTCAAAGGCCGCAGGCTTCCTCTGTCCCATCCCTGACAAGGACATCCGCAGGGCGAGAGTTAACATGGTCCCTAGCTAAGCCATACCCCACTTCAACCTCACAGAAAGATGGGCCCGGTGGCAAAAGTTAGCAAAGATATCCCGCAAGTGATTGTGCCTTGCAACCACATCACCACCATGTCTGCAGGAGGCTGCATGATGACCTAAAGGGTCAAGGGCAATATCAGGACAATGGGGACACAGGGAACCTCCAGAGGTGTCAAGACCCAACCACCATCTAAGTGCTATCTGACATTCAGCAGAGTTAAGGTGCAGATCCAGACCAGTAGAAGGGATGACTGAAATTCAAGAACCCGCATGATGGGCAGAAACAGAAAGGATCCGAAGCCTATTCACTGGAGAGGAGGAAGATAAGCAGTGATTGGAAAGCATGCATATCCAGCTTCTTAGACAGAGCTCTTTGTGGAGGCAGATTGACCAGAACCTCCTCGGCTGTGATTGACTCATCAGGGGGAACCTGAGTATTGAAGCGGGGTCACAGCCTGAGCATGTGTATGTTATCGGCACTACAAATCCTGATGAAGCAAGGGAAGCTATAAACGCAGCAGAACAGTGCAATGCAAGGGACCGAAAGCCAAGCCCACCAAAACTTTGACTGAGTTGTACTTGCTGCCAATTTGGGTCAGGGACGTCCACTGCAATGCAGGAGGTGAAGCATAGCCTTACCTCCTCATCAAAGAGCTTAAGATAGTCAGCAGAATGGCTTGGAGGAGTGGCTCTGGCTAGATGTTCTAACTTGCAGCAACTTCCACACATACGAAGAAGCAAAAAGGCCACGTGAAGGTCAACTGTAGAGACATCCACAAGAGCCTTAAGCAAGATCTTGGGCATTGCACATTTCTCACCAATGAAGCGAGAACAGTGGACAAAATCTCCAATTGGGGCCCCTAAGATGTCCAGGTTGGGAAGGAGAGATGACTTCACCACTGGTGGAAATAGTTAGTTACCACTCCTACTGAAAAGTTCACACTTGGAAAAATTGATGTAAAGCCCCAAGTGAGGACCAAGATCTTCTATGAGGTGCAGAGCACATATTACTGCAGACCTCTCCCCTGCTAGAACCCCATCATCAAGATACCAAGCTTCCAGAAGCAGCTGGAGACAATCAATCATCTGCATCAATACTGGTAACAAGCCTATGGAGAACCAAGGCAAACAGCATTGGGCCCAGTGGATCACCTTCCTGGACACCAGACTGGAACTTATCTGGCCCATAGGGTGCCACAATGATGTATGAGATCCATAGTACCACGAGACACATGGAAGAAGCTCTGGAAAGTAGTAGCACACTGATACTGCCTGCCTCGATACCATATTGAAGGCATTCGACATGTCCACCTTGAACATTACAAAGTCGCCACTCAACCAGCAATGCATCTCCTTAAGCTGTGCACATTCTTCTCTGCACCTGCTTTACAAGCCACTCCAAATTGTGAGCGCTGAAAGAATGAGGAGATCTTGTCCCTTAGGATGGCACAGATGCATTTCCCTGTCAGCCTATGCAATGTTTCCCCCACTGCAATCAGCCTAACATCTGGTGGGTTACCCTCCTTACCTTTGTTCAGTGCAATTAGCCTGCCGCCTGGCCAAAAATGTTGCCACTGGCACAGGGACCTTTCCAGAAGCCATAAGATTCACATTATTATAAATTATAATTGGATTTTATAATAATTATGTAATTAACATTCATGAAGGGGAATATGGAAGCATCTCAGCAGGATGGCTCTAGCATTCTGCCACATAACGTGACACCCAGCAAGCAGTAGATTTGGCTCAGTGCTTCATTGTCAGATAGTCCCATTTGCATGGCAAGTCTCTTGCTCAATCTTGAGAAGCATTCTTGGGCTTCACATCCCCAACCACCATAAACTTCCACCACTAATGGAATACATGTCCAGCCCAACTCTGAACACATTTCATCATTTTTGGCATGCTTCCTTATACCCTCGCCACATTCTGCAGAATTGCCTGAAGCCAAACTCGCTTCCAGAATGAGATCTGTATTTAGCGGATGGATGACTTTTAGGTCAAATGCTGCAGGGTGGGAGAGAGACTAGTTTGGCACCAGTACATCAGCTGGAAGTCTATGCCTGGACCTTTCTCCAGTTGAGAGATAGGCATGCTTTAGAGCACAGATTGGCAAAACAGTCCCTTAGTTTATTGTGCCGTACGATGGTGTCACCTCCAGACCGACATGTAAGAGCATGGTGGCCATCTGGATCAAGAGCCTTAAGATAACATTTACTGTCAGTGGAGGAGATAGGTTATACCTAGCCACCATTTTACAAGAACTGGCATCTCATGAGGCTCCAAAGCTAAGTCCTTGTGTATTGAAGGTATAGCTCTCAACCAGGCATTTGCATAATGGCTGACACTGCCCTACGTTGTGCTCTGGTACAAATAGTACAGTTATTAAGAAGAGTATTGAAGAAAGATCTGAAGATGATAAAGATTTAAAGATATGGTTAAAAATTTCTGAATATCTATCTCATGACATTGTAAATGAATGTATATTTTCCATAATGGCTGATGAAACTAGGGATATTAGTAACCAAGAATAGCTTAGTATTTGCATTTGTTGGATTGATTCAGAGTTTTCAATCCATGAAGAGCTCATTGGAATGGTCCATGTTGAAAAAACTGATGCAACTTCAATCAGCACTGCAATCAAAGATGTTGTAGTACGCTGTTCCTTGTCTATTTCACAGTACAGAGGTCAGGGGTATGATGGTTGTTCAGTGATGATGGGACATTTAACTGGGGTTGCTACACAGCTGAGGCAGATAGAACCAGCAGCACTTCAGGTGCACTGTTTTGCACATTCTCTGAACCTTTGTTTGCAAGATGCAGCAAAGTTATCTTATTGTTAGAGACTGTCTGGGTTTAGTAGGTGAAATGCTTCAATTAATACTATACTCTCCAAAGCGTTCTCTTGTGTTTGATAAATGCCAAAAGGAATTCTCACCTGAAGCTCCAGGGCTTAGACCTTTGTGTCCTACACGGTGGACAGTTCGTACATCTGCTTTGGACTCAATTCTGAAGAATTATGAAACTTTAATTCATGCATTTAGAGATGTGAACACTACTAGCCATGATGATTATGGCCGATGATCTGGAGGAGTTATGACACAGCTTGAATTATTTCAAACATACTTTGGTTTCAGGTTAAGGTGCATGAATGCGGGTGTTGATATCAGTTCCTTAACAAGATCTGGAAGCATGTTCAACTGCCTTGATAATTTAATAGCATCTAGATTCCTTTCATAAAATTTAAGCAGGTCTTTGTCAATTTCTATTGAACCAGGTATGTCCCAATTAGCAGCTTGTAGAAGTAGTCTATCAATTGCCAGTGGTATCTTGAGGGATGCTTAGTCAAATCTTAATTCTCACTAATTCATTTACTACAACATCAATGACTTCAAAGTATATCTTCCTATAGTATTCTAGAGGAGTTTCAAATATATGAGGTTCAATGTCACTATCTATCCTTCTTGGTGGCCGCCTAGCACGAGGGAGACATGGAGGATTTGTTAAGGTGTTTGAATCATTTAGGCAGTTTTGATAAAACAAATTGTATGCCTCATCTGTGCGCTGTCTCTCCAAGCATCTACGTGCCAATTCACTTGTCCTACAGCATCCTGCAATATGACAGTTTTGCTTTGAAGAAATAATGACACTTCTTCTGTTATAGCAAAAACAAGATGGCTTAAAAACAAACCGGATGCTAGGATTTCAGATTTGCGTATATATATCACATGCACTGTATAGCTGCTCTCGTGCGTGGTCATGTAACCTTTTGCCTGACTTACAGTATGTATAACTATGCACGTAGTACAGCACACGTCCCCCCCCCCCCCCCCCCCCCCAACCCAAAAAATGGCTCGTGTTTAAACGTCCATAGCTTCGTAATCGCGAACGCTTCTGCATGCGTATCTGTTTTCATAATGATGTACAGGTACTATTTGCTTTCCTGAAATGCTGAATAAATTTAAGGAGACATTCGTGGCTATACGGAGTGCGCACGTTTAAACACGAGCCATTTCTTCTTCTTTTTTTTTTTGGGGGGGGGGGGGGGGCCTAATTCTGGGTAGTCTAGTTAGGGACTTTGACTTTGTGTTATATAATGCATATAAAATTAGACCAATGATCCAAAATGTGTAGTATCCAGTTGTATCCATGTATGCCACATGCCAATCAGATCAATCTATACAGGTATGTATAAACATTTCTTACATCAAGAAGGTTAACCCATCAAGAAAGCATACATAGTGATTAAATCTACCTAGATACGGAGGAAAATAGCCCATCAGCTATAATTGGTCTTACAGGAGCTTTTGTGTGTTGTGGTTTCCCTAAGCTACATGTTGAACACAGGCTAAGATACGTTTCAACCACTGGTCTTGGTATATAGGAGTGTAATGACTGGACCTACAGTGTAAAAGGCATGGTACACACATGACTCAATTTAGCCTTGTACTTTGATGAATCTGTTTCAGAATTCCTCCACTATCTAGACAGGGAAATAACTGCATGTTGCCGGACCATCAATTGCGGCCCCCCCCCCCCCAACCAGCCAGTGTTCCCTCTATGGTGTTTGAAGCCCACACCTCCTTCTGTTGCCGTGCAACTTTATGTTAGCGCAACCATATTGTTGCTTGTGGGCCCTCGTACGTTCCATTTGCACATGCATCTATCACACATATCTACTGAACATCTTCTGTTTACTATTAAAGGTGACCCCACGCTAATTTGATATTCCCTAAGTGATTAATTTCATGGAAGGAATTAATTCTTGTGTCCTTGATTGCATGCACATGGAAAAATCAAGAGGCAACAGTTCTACGAGTTACTCGACCTGAGCTCTAGACGAAAAGGATCATGCCTTTGTGGAGGTATAGTATCTAAGCTCGTAGAGCAGCTTTATGTGAGCCTGGAAGTGAAGATGAATTCAGGAATGTAGAATCATTGGGTATAACACTGTAAGAGTACAATGACTCCAATGAAAGGTCATTTAATGCCGTTCAGTGGATTTGATAATTAATCTTTTAATAAACAAAATTACTGGGTGGAACAACACATAGGCGTACGATTTTAGAGTAATGAATATAAAATTCTAAAGCCCTTGTCTGAATTAATTGGTGAGTAAACAGGTTATATCTCCCCAAAAGTCAAGAAAGAGACAACTTGAGTTCAAATACACACATGGCATGCAAATATACATTTATGCATGCTCATACACGCACACAAACACGCACACACACACACACACACACACACACACATGCACACTCACACACACATGCACACGCACACACACACACACACACGCACACACATACACGCACACACATGCACGTAGTGCACTGAAATATGGAGCTTGTATTGCCCCTCTGGTACAGCAATGATATGAGAGGATGCATACTAAAGTGAAAGTAAATATGAGACCAACACCCACATATATATCGCCATACTTTCAGCAGCCTCGTTGTGCAGTTTTAATTTCATTGTGAAATTCATGTCCCTTTCAATATTTCTTCATGACCGTGTTCTTACTGGACATGAACAGCTGCACGCAGAGCTTAATAGAAAATGTGCGGCTTTTATATAAACTTGATTGTTCGTAACCAACTTAATATGATACAACTTTTGCGGCTATCGATTTTGCTTCAGGTATGCAAGATCTTCATTCATCTGAACAAAGACTAACAGCTTTGTATTGAATATATTGTACCTTATCGTTATCGATTCTGTTATATTAGGACGAGGTAGCATGTAAGCTATTGTATTCAGTGCGATCATCCTAATGTATGTATGGCTTCTCATCTGTGCCTATACAAGCCCTGTCTTGTGGGTATTTTGTGTAAAGTTGAGAATATCAGTACAATATTGCGTAATTCTGTAATAAATGTTGGTGTGATAAGGTTAAAAAAAATATTATTAATGGCAATGATTAATAGCCATTATTTTTGCTTTGTTCATATCATCGTCTTGATTGTCTAGATTGAGAGACATCCCGATTTGTATATGCGTTGTGCACCGTGTAGCTAGCTTGAAGACTTACTTTTCCTTTCAGGAAAATGAAATAGAGGCCATCAATGACACTACGCGATTCAAAGAATAGCACATGCATGGGGAATTAGCTCAAGTGGTAGAGCGCTCGCTTAGCATGCGAGAGGTACCGGGATCAATGCCCGGATTCTCCACTTTTTTTTTTTATTTTCCAACTTGAAAAGACTCATCCTCTATACACTAAGTGATGTGTATATGCAATGTAGCAACAGCCCTTACCAAGAAGCTCAAGTACTAGACTGGACTCTAAGACCTTTTAAAAGTACAATTTGCCACTATCTCATTACATTTTCCATTTTTTGTTGCCACCATTCCTCCCAAGTACGAAGAGCAGCTGAAGAAGCAACAGTGAGGTGGTAACCAAAAGGAAGACCTCAGTGACATGGTTGCTGAGCACGCTGCAAGGCAGAAGGTTTGTAATGCCTCCTCCATCTCACCCTCCATCCCTCTCCTCTGGCCCACATAATTCATATTATAACCCTTATTTCAGAACAAGCGAGAGGAAGAAGGTATCAGCAGACCAGGGGAAGGCCACCAAGAAGCAATTATAAAGGAGTTCAAATTCTAGACTTGATTGTGCTGAAATTTGTGCCCCTCCCTCTTCTAGACTGGACTTTCATGTCGGTGTTTACAGTGTATGTACGCATTTTGATCGCTATATTTCATTCGTTTTATTGAATAAAACAAAAGCAGAAATAGACTGCAGGGTATTTACACACAGTGCCCAAACTGCAGTAGCATTACCAGCTGAAGTGCTGATCGGATAGTGACACAAAAATATCATAAACTTGTCGTTATACAGTACATTCCGACATGCATATGAGTAGGGAGGTACAATAATCTTGTCCAGTGGCTGTTTCGATGAACTATAAAGGATGCCGCTCAACTTTTTCAAACTCAATCCACATAACTATTCTGTTCCCATAACCATCTATGCTAGAGTATGCTCTTGTTTTGCTTCACCCTCACATGCCTCGGTTCGACACAAATATCTGACCGGATGTGACGAATTTGTAGCAAAGACATCATTCAACACATGCAATGTGTTTTTGTACCATATATCTTTAGCATTGATTGTTGTAATTAACATCCCATGATTGCCATTTTGAACTCCATTAGTCCGGTTCTGAACAATACTGACAATTGTTGCATAAATTAATTCAAATGACCAGACACACTTCCAGGTTGGGGAAATGGGCAGAAATGTATGCTTTTGGAATCATGTAAGCTTACTCAAATTTATGATGTTCCCACATGTATATTGACCACTGTACTGTAGTAGTGTGGCAGGTTACATGTACTGGTTTTATAGATGACATATTCACAATGCAAAAATCTTCAGTTGATCACAAACATAAACATAATAAAATAGCTTCACTTCTTCAATCTGGCTTGCTTCCACGTTCTCCTCCAGCTCTCATCCGTTTGAACATGTCCCGCCCTGACATACTTTGATGAGTGACGCTCAAGCTGATCGTAGGGGAATCCCCTTAATGTTCGCACCACAAATCCTTCAGGGTGGCAGGAACCTGCACACGTGCAGTGAAGCATAGAAAGAGATGGAGCAGTGCCATGAGGGGGGAAAAGAAAAAGTACATCTAAAGTAATCCAGCTTTTGCACACACGGTCCCACAGCTTAAACAAGAGCGCAATACTTGGTCATCCCGGAGTATTGTCATTGATGGCCTCATTCATTTCTTTTTTCCTTCAGAAAAACATACAGGAAACTAAGGCTGCAAGCCTGCTACACCATACACAACACATACAAATCTCTCAACCAAGGCTAATGAATAGGAACTAAGCACAAATTGACAGTGTCCACAAAATGACTCTATGCAATAATAAGAAATTATCCAGGAAGGGGCATCAAAGTTGAAGCATGTATGCATAACCACATATTCAGTTCGTTATACTTCATGATGGAAGACCAATTTCCAGTGTGTAAGGAAGAAGTTGTAGAGGACTTAGATTTCTCTTTAAAAAGTCACGAATAGGACTTTGAAACGTGAAATAATGTGTTAGGTACCGTTTACTGTTAATAATAACTTTTGATCAATAATATTACCGCCTTATGGCATTTTAAATATAACACTCAAAATTTATTTAACCATTAATAGCTTAACTAAGCTTGCAACTCACTTTTATTAACAGCATTAAAACGCCAGGATAACTTAACTCTTTCATGGGCAATAGTGCAATATTGCACAGCAGCTGCAATACAGAGGCCACTTTGTGAAGCTAAACCGTTAAAGTATTTATAGCTAGCACCTTTTTATCACAGGAAATTAAATGTTTTTTTGCAAAGAGCGTTTTTTCTCGCAACACAGAAGTGCCTCTGCAACGGGCTTGCTGTGAATGTTATCAAGTGTTCCTTGATTGTGGGACACCTGTAGTAATGACAAAGTCATTGAAGGGAATTTCAATTTGGCTGAATTATTAGGTGAGTTAACTGATTTATTATAATCATGCTCTACATCTGGTCCCCAACAATCAAGATTGATGATACAACTTGAGTTCAAATGAACAGATGCACACGCCATCCACACACATACATGCACACTTACATACACACACCATACCCTATATGCATACACTCCACATACACATACATGCTCACACACCACACCCCTACATGTACACACACCACACACCACACACATGCACACACACACACACTACACACATGCATGCACACACACACCACAGCACACACATACATGCACACACACTACACATACATACGTGCTTACACACACACACACACCACACATACTACACTACACACGCACACACATACACACAAATACACACGCACACGCATACACATACACACATGAAGTAGTGCACTGAAATGTGGAGCTTCTATTGCCCCTCTGGTACAGCAATGATATGAGAGGTGTGCACACTAACCCGAAAAGTTAGTGAAAGTAAATATGAGACAAACCCTACATATATATCTTCATTCTTTCAGCAGCCTGATTTAATTTTTTTACCGCTGTGCAGTTTTGAAATGTTGTATTGTCTTGCTACCATAATACTGTGGCCCCTCTTTCCAACTTCTTTAATTGGCACAGTGCCAGCCCTCGTACCTATTCGTGACTTTGCTGCCATCTCCCTTTCAATAAGCTCCTTCAATGCATCCAAAGATCCAAGCTGTAGGAATAATATAGTACATATCGCTTTATCTTTATTAAACAATTAACCATGTATGGGGAATTAGCTCAAGTGGTAGAGCGCTCGCTTAGCATGCGAGAGGTACCGGGATCAATGCCCGGATTCTCCAAGTTCTTTTGTTTTTTTCATTTTAGTAACTGTTATTGCTTACTGCTAAAGCGGTTCATACCAATCCAAATAATATTTGTCTATCATTCATGACAAAATATTTCAGTACCCAGCAAACACACACACATACACACACTCACACTTATTTATACACAACACACACACACACACACTTATTGACACTGTGCATACATACTACATTTATTGGCAGCTGACCTGTCCTCTGTATACGATGGGAACTGTTGGAAGTCCTATCTCATTAGCCAGTTCTTCCACCCTATCCCACGCCCACCAATCCCTGCCCTCCTCCAGCACAGCAAAGATGTAGAAGAACGAAGCAAGGCCATCGTACTCTATCGAATGGATACCAAACATGTTCTCCCCAAACAGCTGTATGTTGTCCGGCAACAAATATGACACCTGAGCTGCCAACTGTTTGATTGGTCCAAACGAAGGGTGCGTTGCTTCAGCATTTGTGGACCGAGCATATACCTGTGCAAAGACACATCGGTAGATATCTTTTTATCCACCACACATCTGTTGTGAGGCAAATGACAAAACAACAACCAAAAAAAACAAGCAATTCCACTATTTCAATGCATATTCTACTATTCTGTTTGTCATTTAGCGTACCTACAGTAATTCAAAATGCATCACTGATTTTCCACCATACACATCTTCTTTACTATTTGATAAAACTGAGAGAATACAGCTGTGCACCAGCTGTGCATCCAAAGCAGGTGAGTTGAAGGACATATTGTGTGGTGGTTTATACAGTCACGTGACGTTAGAAGGTTAAGAGCTACTGCCCACGCAACCTCTACCTTACCATGCCGTCATGGATGCAGCAGTTTCCTCCATCCACCTTCTCTGTCACGATGATGTCCTCTTGTAGCACGGGTAAGGAGCCCTCACAGCTCAGAATTATATCATCTGACTGTATTCCTGAATGGAGATACCCGCGCTATTATATACATGCACATTATGTGTCTGTATAGCAGACATACAGATTGACACATCGTGAGGAGTGGTCGGCAGTAGGGAGCGTTTGGCTACTGCACTTTCAACACAATACAGAGCCTCAAAGAAGGCATTTCAATATTTCAAAACACCAACTTTCTGGGTTGTCTTAGGATGCAGTAAGTATAGTGTAAAGCAACTACGTTCCCTTGAAATAATAGCAGATGGATGACGAACAAGGATCGCACATGCAGATCACTACCTAATCTAGGGTAATGTGAGGTATGGTCGGCAGTAGGGAGTGTTCGGCAACCGCACTTTCAACACAATACAGTGCAGAGCCTCAAAGAAGGCATTTCAATATTTCAAAACAGGTTAAAAACCATCCTTCTGGGTTGTCTTAGGACGCAGTTTAAAGCAACTACGTTCCCTTTAAAGAAATGACACATGGATGCCAAACACTACCTACGCTATCGCGCATCCGATCACTACCTAATCTACACTGTATGCGTGCGTGTGTGACGTATTATTATCTGCATGTCTCACGAACAACTCCGTATATCCGTATCGGTTACCTGATACGCCCAAGACCACCCCAGTAGCACACCAGTTAGAAAACTACCGGAGCGATATCTTACCTTGACTGAATGGCAGATGGGGTGTTCTAGGGTACTTCAACAAACGGTCAGACGCCATGTTCTGTTTATGTTGCGCTGGAGCCGCGCCCACATACGTTTACATGTATATGAACGCTGAATAGCCCTGCCCACTTTTGGTATGTGCAGCAAAGTTAACTTATACGTTGAAATTGTGAATGCCAGATGGAGAACTGAAAAGAAATACGACATCACATTCAAAAAATATATAATAAAAGTAAATGTATTATGAAATAGTGATTCAGGGCAAATGTAAGTCAATACACAAACATGCATGCACATCATTTCTTAGTCTTTTGACCCTTCTTCTTGCTCCTGCTATCTGCCTTGGATGCAACTTCAGACACAGGAACTGCATGCCCCGTGCGCTCAATGTGCTCAAACAGCTTGTTCCTGGACTTGAACTGCTGCTTGCAGACATCACATACTGCTTGAGGTCCCACTGGCTCAACATCAACTTTCTGAAAAAAAAAAAAAAAAAAGATACTTCACGAAAGGCATAAATTTTAAGTGCAAGTTTGCTAACACTTGCTGGATGAACACTCTTTGAAGATGACTTTCTCTTTCCTTTTATACGCTGTGCTGAAGGGTTAGAAGTACTGTTTTAAAATAAGGGAGTGGGGGAGTGAGGAGAATGGGGAGTGAGGAGAATCAACAGTATCCAGCACAGAGGCAAAACTATACTTTTCATGCATCTCAACCACAGGTTCCTCAATTCCCGTTGGCAAGGTGCTCGTGAATTGGACTCCTTGGTTGCGCTTCTTCTTGTACACACTGTCGAAGGGACCAGGAGTTCAAAACGCTCACACATTCCACAGGATGAAGCAGCAAACCTTAGCACGTGAAGTGACGTCTCCTCGTCGCTTGAATTGCCTTCTGCACTAGCCACATCACCGTCCCCACGACTGTCAGCATCCACCCTGCCCTCCGCGTCACTGCTTTTATCAGCGCCAATCCCAACATCACTAGCATCACCACCATTGATGGTTAAGTCTGCGAGTCTGCTGCATTCATTCGAATGTCCTTCAGGAGCGTCAATAGTTCTACTACTACCCTCTCCCCGAGACACATCACATGACCCATCATGTGACTCGTCATGTGACCCATCCGCCTTTGTGCATGTGACTGAATCAGCAGTGTGATGCGCATCACCATCATCCAAAGGGTCCTCCTCTTCCCCAGTCAAAGCTTCCTTCTCCTCCTGTCCTTCCTCCTGGGCCATGATGTGTTTCAGAATCATCACATTCTCTTTGTGCTTCTTTGATTTCTGATGGTTTGCTGCCCTGAAGTGGGTTGTGTAGGGGTTAATTATTGATTCCAACAACTCCCTGGCCTAAATGCATTTGCTGCCCTGAAGTGGGTTGTGCAGGGGTTAAAGATTGATTCCAACAACTCCCTGGCCTAAATGCATTTGCTGCCCTGAAGTGGGTTGTGCAGGGGTTAAAGATTGATTCCAACAACTTCCTGGCCTAAATGTGTTTGCTGCCCTAAAGTGGGTTGTGCAGGGGTTAAAGATTGATTCCAACAACTTCCTGGCCTAAATGCGTTTGCTGCCCTAAAGTGGGTTGTGCAGGGGTTAAAAATTGATTCCAACAACTCCCTGGCCTAAATGTGTTTGCTGCAGATGCGTTTGGTGCACTAAAGCGTGATGAAGATAGATACAGTAAAAGGATTAGTTCTTGTGGCTTGATTCCTTAATGTACTACACTTGTAGGGGCAACAATTGGTTTGATGCCTGATGTACTAGTTCAAGTTGTTGGGCAAAGGGTTTGTTCTGGTGATTCACAAGCACGCATGGATTAGGTCTGAAGGATGTCAATCCTCACAGATGTGTTGATAACTGGTCACACTGGTTCCTATACTCCACACCCTTACACCTCACACACAAACAGACTGCAGGCCTTACGCTTTTGAAGACTTGAAGGTCTTATCACAGGCAACACAGTAGAGGTCATCCACCTCGTCCAAGCTTTGGGCACTGTCACCTGGGAGACACCAGACACTTGCTAAATATATATGCAGCATCCATGACAATGAAACAAGGAACCATGCAATGGTAAGGCACACAATCAAATACATGTAGATGACTAAAAACAACAGGTTCCACCCACTGTCATCTGTATCTCTTCCAAATTCTGCATCCAGTCTTGCCTCCATTCCCTTCAGTTCCTATAAGAGAAGCCATCCCATCACACACATGTACACACACAAACACACACACAGAATCATGGATGGATGCAAACTGGGTCAATTGGTGCAAAGGGTTACTTGCCTCCTCAAATGCAGCTGTCTCGGCTGCATGTGGCACATATTGAGCTTCTTCTTGTTTTCTGTTGCCATGTGGACAACCAAAAATGCACAAACATTCTAGCAATACAAGAGCATGATGCACTTTAAACGAAGCACACCCACTCTAGCCTCTTCTTTAAATCTTTTGCCCTCTTCTCAGCAACCTTCTTCTGCCTCTCAACTTCTTTCTGTTCCATCAATTCCTAATAAAACCCACCCAAATGAAAATTGCAATACAAGGCATAGCAAATACATACACAAGAGCCCTATGCTACTGCATATTACACAATGCCATCCTGCATCGTAACAGTACCTTGTATGTTTGCACCCTCTTATCTCTCTTCCGCACAAATGCCACCAGTCTCTGCACACACACACACACACACACACACACACATACACACACACACACACACACACACACACACACACACACAAAGAACAAAAATGTTGCACAGTCAGTCCACCAAATGACCAACTGCAACCACAATCATACCCTGACTGTCTCGTTTCTTTCCTTTTTGGCGGTATCCCGCAGCTTCTTGTTCTCCTTCTCCATCAGCCTCTGGACCCTACGATTAGAGGCCTGGGAACGAGGGTTGGGAGGAGGAGTATATACAAAAGTACTAGCCGGTTCCCCCCACCCCCAACCACCTCCACCCACCCCACACCTCACCCACGTGGCAAGAAACGAACGAGACTTACTTGCTTAATGTCATACTCGTCTACCCACACAAAGGATTTCTTCGTAGCAAAGCTTTGCCAGTGGGCGTAGAATGCACTCGTAACCTGGACAGTACCAAATGGGGGTGCACAGTACAGTTAATTAAATAACTGGGTAGTTAATTAACTACAATATGCTCTTGATACCTCCTCATAGTCGCTGGTGGAGACTCCTGCATGGTGCGAATGAGATCACACACAATAAGGTACATCAAACGTACTGACTGCATCAATCATAAGCCAACATGATACATTACAGTAATTATAATGTGTCAAATATTGCAATTACAAAATCATAAATGCTTTCTTTTATTCCACCAACTCAATGTGCAGATTCCACCTCTACATAATGCTAATTACAGTTGCTCATAGTGACTAACAATATTGAGATCTTGAATATTTTGGTCTTGATATAATATGGTTACACAACTTACAGAAAATAAACACAAACACACACACACACATATACACAAACACACATAACACACACACCTATATACACACACATAACACATACACACCTATACACACACATCACATACACACCTATACACACACACACATAACACCTACACACCTATATACACACATAACACCTACACACCTATATACACACATAACCTATAACACACTACAAAGGTCGAGTGATGTGGTGCCACCAATCATTCCCCCCCAAACCCTTTCCCACAGCACTTGATGTCCTCAGATGGGGTTTGCATAGTATGCCTTACCGAATGCTGGAAGGGGGTCATCCCCTTCTTCCATATAAGGAGTTTCCTCATCTGCAATCCTTTGAAATGCATTGCGGTACACAGCATAAAATCCCTGTGTGATGAAAAACTATAACTAAACTAAGCACAAGACACTCGGACTGTATGCCACATTCTGTACGTGAAATTGGTGTACATGAATTTGCCTGATTGAAGTTCCATGACTACACTCAGACTAGCCATGATAACTGTTCATCAATATTATGCGATGTAAACTAAACATCTCAACGATTGCATAATTCCGCAACCAATAGTTTCCTAACTGCAGTATGTATACGGCTTTAAACTACTTCCCTACGTAATGAATCCCTAACTCAGAACTAATTACGTACGCACGTGCAACATACCTCCTTTCATGCAAACATACCTTGGAATCATCTCCGTAGCCACTGTAGCAGGATGCAGTGAAAAATGGCATCAAATTTAAACTGTCATCCTTGTAATTACTACCAGCTGGACATAATGACATAGGGAACATGAAAGACATGTTTGAAAGTATCTATGATACCTACCTAT
The DNA here is from genome assembly GCA_013339895.1 of Ephydatia muelleri. NCBI lineage: Eukaryota > Metazoa > Porifera > Demospongiae > Spongillida > Spongillidae > Ephydatia > Ephydatia muelleri. The sequence goes on along the minus strand of JABACO010000581.1, from coordinate 11,255 downwards.
TGGAGAAAGAGGAAGTGGTGTGAGAGGTGTAAGAAGATTAAAAAAAAAAACATGTCATAAAGACATGGGACACGCAATGTGCAAATGGATCTGTTTAACTGTTCATCTATACACTTCAATTGGACATACGATTCAAGTGTATACAAAAAAAAAACCTAACCTCCACACAGTATTTCTTCTCTGTGCTTGTCATACCTGCGAGACAGCAACTAGTGCGCAACAAAAGCGCACACAGCTTCAACTTACCACGCCCTTTCCTGAGGGTCACTGAGCACCTCGTAAGCCTGCTGGATGGCATTGAACGTACGCGTGCATTCTTCGACGTTGTCTGGGTTCTTATCTGCGCGAAAGAAAAGATACGCGTCCAGTAGCTGAGCTCAGTTGTGCTTGGCATGCGTGAGGACTGTGCGATAAGACAAATCGGGTGTCTTCGCCTCTTTATTTCATTGCTTACACGGGGATTGGTACGTGTTATCGGCACTAGCACGACACAGGAAGTACACATAACCACATGCAGCAAGTAACATGGAATGTGTAACGTGGCAAAATAGGAAAGAAAGAAAAAAAGACCTGGATGAAACTGCAAAGCAAGTTTTCTGTACGCCTTCTTCAAATCACCATCTGAAACGTCGCTTTTTACACCAAGCACTTCGTAATAACACTTCGACATGTCCACGCTAAAATTCACACGCTGGAAGCCAAGTATGTTTTACATGCAGTAATAGTGTAAAAATTCTTATTAATGACCATTGCTCATTGCGCGCGGTATACACGTGATCCTAGATTATAGCGTGTGTAACAAGTACATGTACATGTATTAACTTAGCTGGGAGGTAAAGAAACGAAGCGACATGGATGATGTACCCTCGAGAGAGGAGCTTAGAAAAAGCAAGGTAGTGGAGCTACGCCAGAAGCTATCTGAGGCGGGGCTTCCACAGACAGGTAGGTCGTTGGATTGTTGCATAGGCTCCATTCAGAATAGCATGCTAGTGAAATTATAAAATAAGTAACGTCCTCTCGATTTACAGGATTGAAGGAAGAGCTGATAACGCGTCTAATAGAGTACTACGAGAAGGTGGGCATAGTTTAGAACATCGGCGTGTGCTTAAACGAATGTTCCGTTTCTTAACAGGGCGCGAATGGTGGGGGTGGGAGCGACGACGAGATGTCTGTAGATGGTGACGAGAGTGACAAAAGCAACGACAAGTCCGCGTCAGAGGTGTGTTAGTCTGTTCAATGGCGTCAATGAAATAATGACGTTGATATGTGCATGTGCTTGAGCAAAAATGTATTAAAGGTTTTGTTGATTTACTTCTCTGAATTCCCTTTAGCCTGACATGCCACCTGCAACAACTGATTCACCTCCACATGTACCTGTATGTCTATAGACATTCTTGTTTAAAAGATGTGTTACGTTTTCTTCTCATTGGTGCACATAGGCTGCTAATGATGTAATGCAAGTGGCATCACAGCTGGTTCAACCTATAGAGCCTGTTGCACCTTCAGAACCAGTTCTTCCTGCCAAGCAACTTCCACCACCACCCGTACAACAGCCGGCTCCCCATTCTCTGCCTGCTCCACCTGCTCATCCACCTGGTCCACCTGCTCATCCACCTGGTCCACCTGCTCACCCACCTGGTCCACCTGCTCACCCACAAGGTCTACCTGCTCACCCACCTGGTCCACCTGCTCACCCACCTGGTCCACCTGCTCATCCATCTGGTCCACCTGCTCACCCATCTGGTCCACCTTCTCACCCTCAAGGTCTACCTGCTCATCCACCTGGTCCACCTGCTCACCCACCTGGTCCACCTGCTCATCCATCTGCTCCACCTTCTCACCCACCTGGTCCACCTGCTCACCCATCTGGTCTACCTGCTCACCCACCTGGTCCACCTGCTCATCCATCTGGTCCACCTGCTCATCCACCTGGTCCACCTGCTCATCCACCTGGTCCACCTTCTCACCCACCTGGTCCACCTTCTCACCCACCTGGTCCACCTTTTCACCCATCTGGTCCACCTGCTCACCCATCTGGTCCACCTTCTCACCCATCTGGTCCACCTGCTCATCCATCTGGTCCACCTGCTCATCCATCTGGTCCACCTGCTCATCCATCTGGTCCACCTGCTCATCCACCTGGTCCACCTTCTCACCCACCTGGTCCACCTGCTCACCCACCTGGTCCACCTGCTCGTTTCCAGCAACAAAATGCCAGTCAACAAGCTACTGAAGATGTTTCTGCTAACAAGTTTAATCGGGCGTCATTAGCAGCAGCACCATCCTCTGCATCCAAACCAGCTGTTCAGAATGGATTGAATGACTCAGGCGAAGTAAGGCTGCGTTGGCTTATGCTATAGTTACCGTGTGTGTGTGTGTGTGTGTGTGTGTGTGTGTGTGTGTGTGTGTGTGTGTGTGTGTGTGTGTGTGTGTTCTTGTCTGTGCATATCTATTTACAGTCACTGTTAAGCAGTACAAATACCTCCTGTCTGCGCAGGACATGACACGAGTAACTATTAATAGGGTTTGAATTATTGCAAAATTGTTGTGCTCGGTCTGAGGGTCAGCATTAGTAGCAAAGGTACATAACTGCCCAAACGTAACTCTGCAACACACATGTGCAAGTGTCATGTGAAGCTCGGAAGAGTCTCACACAAAGACACACGACAGTGCAGGTCTTGACAGCACTGCTGCTGTCAAAACCTGCACGTGTTGTGACAAGTATTGTGCGAGACCTCGTGTTAGCATCGTACTTGCACCTGCATGCGTCAAGTTATGTCTTGGGCAGTACTGTATCAACGTGTGTGTGTGGGGGGGGGGGGGTGGGGGGGGGGGGGGTATATGTACTATATCAATGTGAAGGGGCATATGTGTATACGTTTGATACTAACTACGTTTTGGGTACGATTGTACTGCTTTCATTTTGGCTCCAGTCTAAGAGCAAGAAGAAGAAGAAGAAGAGGAGGAGGAGGAAACACAACCAGACATCCGCTAGCATTGGAGAGGAAGCAAATGAACCAATGGACGAACAAACGGACACTGACGTTGAGATTCAGTGAGTTTTTGTCAAGTAGTGGGTGGGTGCTAATTAGCAGTAGAGGTGCAAGTACACCTGTGTGAAGGCCAATTTTGGGCAGTGTTATCCTTCGAGGGGCTCATGTTCCTTTTGTGTGTCACCAATCGTTGATTCGATCAGAGATCTTCTTAAGAACATAAGAAAGTGGTTGCTAAAGAATGTGCCAGTAAAAAAAAAAAGTGATGTTTCCCTCAATTTGGATGTTTAAGCCAAAGTGATGGACCACCCAGATAACAAGATTTTATTTTAGGTGACACAATTGACACATGGAAAGTGGTCTCCAGTGAAACCACATATCTTGATGGGCTTCAATTTGTTACCATTGTCTAGTTTTTAACACAAATTCATATTTGCTTGTTGGAGAGAAGCAATGATTTGGATACATCCGTGCTGATTGAATTGTGAATTCAACTGAGTTCATTAAAAACAATAATGATAAATAGCATCTCAATCACCTGTCATTGTCACCATGGTTACTAATTTTATTTCACTTAAGTTTTTAAGTACAGTTTTTCCTTCCCAGATATGTTCCAGAGACTATTGAAACAGACAATCCGAACTACAAGCAATTTCAGAAGATATTTGATGCATTTAAGGTTGTTGTTACACAACACACTGTAATGTTGATATAGTATTGATGTAGTACACATTATGTTCTGATGAACTGGTAAAAAGCATGTGTAATCACAGTCATTTTCTTGTTTTCTGAGTGTGTGAGAGAGGTGAGCAATTTGTCTGAAGTTAAAATATTGCTGATGCTCGCTAGTGTACATGTATGGTGCAGTACTCCCTTGTCCTCTATTATCCCCAGCTCACTACATTGAGCAAGGAAGGAGATTTGAACGATGACTCAGCCTACCCTACTTCAAAGGGTGGAGACAAGAAGCAAGCATCTAAGGATGAGTCAGATGAGGAGGAGGTTAGTGCAGTCGTACAATATCGTCAGGTTTAAAAGCAATTAGGGAATTTGAAATTGCAGTGGACTGGGGACAATGCAAAATTGGCCATACTTATTGTGCTTTCAAGATTTTGCAGCGTCATTATCAGATAGGTAGCACATGTAGGTGGGAAGGTTTCTCTAAGTTCATTTCTTTGCTTCATTTTTGGTTGCAGTGATTTCTCTCTCTCTCTCTTTCTCTCTCTCTCTCTCTCTTTTTATACCTTGATTCACAAAATGGCTTTGTGTCATCTTGGTTGCGTGTGTGCCCAGACATGCATGTAACAAAGATGCATGGATTGTATGTTTTCTGCGTGTATTACCTTTGTACTGGACACAAGGTGCGTTTGGCAATTTTTCTTGAATCAAATAGAATCAATCTGTCAGGCGTAGATAACCTGTTATCTCATACTGTATATATATTTGTGTTTAAAATCTGTAAGCACTGTCAAATTTTGTTTTCTTTTCTAACAAGTTTTTTGTCACTGTTGTTAGGGTGTATTGTGTAATTTCTACACATCAACAATTGTTTGTATGATTGGCTTACACAGTCAAACTCAGTCTATTCTGAATAAAGCAAGGGTTTTTTCCCTTATGTTAAAAAAAACATGTGTTCCTTCCAGGAGAAAGAGGCACCCAAGGTGTCCAAGAAGAAGCTGAGGAAGTTGAATCGCCTGACAGTGGCTCAGCTGAAGCAGCTTGTGAACCGACCTGATGTGGTGGAGATGCATGATGCAACTGCACAGGACCCGAAGCTCCTCATCCATCTGAAGGTTTGTCGAGGGGTGGGTTGAGTGCGGAGGAGAGGGATGTGGAGGGAGTGTGGCTATGAGAGCACTGGATCGTATTTCTGTTTAGACATTTGCCGAAGGGTTGGGTAGTTTCCATTTGCCAGCTGTTGTGTAGCACTAGTCCACCTTGCGTCCTCCAATCCTTGAATACCTTTCTCTGCATGTTCCCATGAGCCATAGTTGATTGAGGTCAGCAGCCAAGTATTGCTGGGGTCATATATGACCAAGTATGTGTGCCTGTGTTGGAAGGAGTACGTTCGTTCAACCGTGTAATGCATGTGCACACACACACATTACATACACGTAAGACACACATACTCCAACACACACTTCATTTGAAGGGTATAGTCGTGGGTGTTTGTAATGATATAAGGGAATACGATCAGCCTCCTAAATTGCACCTCTCCCTGTAGCAGCTAGCCGTATATCAACCCCTGATAGTCAGAACACTTGTGCAATGCCCCATAGTGTCCAGATTAGGGAGCGTTTGATGTGCAGTAAAACAAAACACACACACACACACACACACACACACACACACACACTTCGATTGAAGGGTCAGTACATTGACGTAAACATAATTTTGTAATTGTTGTGTTGGCCATTCTGCAGTCCACGAGGAACACTGTCCCTGTCCCCAGACACTGGTGTTTCAAGAGGAAGTACCTGCAGGGTAAGAGGGGTATTGAGAAGCCTCCCTTCGATCTCCCCGAGTTCATCAAGGTAGGCTTGAGGTGTGTGTGTGGGGGGGGGGGGGGGGGGGTGAAAGGGGCACAGGTCTTCTGAAAGTTGTTTGATACCATTCTTTTGTTCGTGGGGGGGTTCTTGTGCTGGTGTTTCTTCTGCTGTGGCCATTGTGGTGGTATTCCGTTCTGTTTGTGTAGAGTACTGGTGTGATGGAGATGAGACAGGCATTGGAGGACAAAGAGGATCAGAAAACACTGAAGCAGAAGACCAGGGAGAGGGTGAGTTGTCTTACTCCCTTACCTACGCACACCTGTGTTGGTCGTCGTTCACTCCTTCCTATCCCTCTCCCCAATCCTGCTCTTCCATAGGTCAGACCCAAGATGGGGAAGCTGACGATAGACTATCAGAAGCTGCATGATGCGTTCTTCAAGTATGCACTCAAGCAATATAAATACACACAAAAGCACATGCACACAACGCACACCAATGTGCAGAGCATAAGGCCTCTTCCCTTTCCTTGCAGGTGGCAGACAAAGCCTAAGATGACCATACATGGAGATATGTACTACGAGGTACAGCTGGGAACATATGTGTTTAGGGGGAAGGAAAGTGTAAATTGAGTTTGCTTTTAAGGGCAGTGATGTAATGAGTGTGGAGGACTGTTTGGGGTGGGTCTGATGTGATGGTTCAGGCATGGCCTTCACCCATGAGCTAGCTATGTGTTCCCATTTGACAGGGCAAGGAATTTGAGACTCGGTTGAGGCAGAAGAAACCTGGCGAGCTGTCGGATGAGCTGAGAAGAGCTCTAGGGATGCCTACTGGAGTTGTAAGTGCTCCTCTCTCTCTCATCTCTCTCTCTCCTCTCTCCTCTCCTCCTCTCTCTCTCTCTCCTCTCTCCCTCTCTTCTCTCTCTCTCTCTCTCTCTCTCTCCTCTCTCTCTTCTCTCTCCTCTCTCCTCTCGTCTCTCTCTTCCTCTCTCTCTCTCTCCCCACTCTCACTCATCTCGTACTTATACCTTGATGCTCCTCCTCACAGGGTAAGCAGAAGTTCCCTCCCCCGTGGGCTGATTGCATGCAGCCTTTTATGGTCCACACCTCCGGCTTTACCCAACCTCAAGATCCCTGGTCTCAACACTCCCATTCCTGAGGTGAGGCTGCTCAGAATATTTACTCTGGCCCTCTGTTCCACAAAGATCACGCACGGTTATATACAGCTGTATTTTTGTATTAAGATGTGTACATTATAGCATGATTGTATTGTGTCATATGTGACTCTATCCGCATTTTCAGGGGTGCTCCTTTGGATACTTTGTGGGTGGATGGGGGAAGCCCCCCGTGGACGAGACAGGACGACCCCTGTACGGGGATGTGTTTTGGTCTGGAGAGTCACGACTCAGGGGCCAAGGAGGTGGAACAAGACGTGGACAAGGAGATGTGGGGAGAGCTGGAGCCAGAGGAGGAGTCTTCATCTGAGGAGGAGGTGAGGGTGGGAAGAGGGAGGAGGGGTGGAAGAGGCTGGGAGGAGAAAATGAGGTTGTGAGGGTGTAGAGAGGGGAGAGTAGAGGTGGGTGGGGGGTGTAGAGGTTGCTGGGTATAGAAGTGCAAGGTTGATTACTCTGTACTCAGTGTGGGACTGTATTATGTGCACATTCATGTGCATGCACAACGAATACTCCTGTAGGAAGAAGAGGAGTCGGAAGAAGAGGGTCCAGGACCAGAGGATATTCAGGCTGGCCTTGTCACACCTTCGGAAGGGTTTGTGTTTCTCGCGCTCTCTTCTCTCTCTCGCTCTCTCTCTCTCCTCTCTCTCTCTATCTCCTCTCTCTCTCTCTATCTCTCTCTCTCTCTCTCTCTCTATCTCTCTCTCTCGTCTCTCTCTCTCTCTCTCATCTCTCCTCGCTCTCTCTCTCTCTCGCTCTCCTCTAGTCTCTCTCTTCTCCTCTCTCTCTCTCTCCGCCTCGCTCTCGCCTCACCCTCTCCTCTTGTGACTGTTTCATTGGTGTCATTAACCCTTGGCTTCATCCTGTAGTATTGCCACTCCCAGTGGCTGACCATCTATACCTGCAGGCCTTGAGACTCCAGAGATGATACAACTGAGGTGATAATTGGTGGTGGGTTGGGTCTGTACGTGCAAATTGGGGTGGTACCTGTGTGAGGTGTTAAGGGTCATGGGTGTGTTGGATGTTTGTGATGAACCTGCACATGTTACTCAGTAAAATTTTTTTTCTGCTATTGCCTGAAGAAAGAAGAAGATAGAAGAAGCAATGGAGCAAGGGTATGTGTCATGCCTAGGCTTTTTCACCATCCCTGATTCTCTTTCTACCTTGATTGTCTGTCTCCTCCCACCCACAGGGGAGACACACCAGCACTGTACACGGTCCTTCCCGAAAAGCCGGCAGCAGTGGGTGGAGCCATGATGGGATCTTCTCACGTCTACGACCTAGCTGCTGTAAGTCCACCATGTGCTTTCCTCGTGGTCTAGTTTTTATCTTTGTGTGTGTGTGTGTGTGCATGCGTGTGCGTGTTTTCTTGTGCACAGGCTGTTCCTGGTAGTCTGAGGAAGGTTAGTGTTACTTCAACGTTCTTTCTCACTTAATTTTGTATTCACCTCTTCACTTGGTGGCAATGCTTTTCTTTGTGTTGTTAGACCCCAGCGGGCAGCAGTGATGGAGTGGAAGTGGCCTTGGATCCTAGCGAATTGGACCTTGATGCGGCCACAATGACTGCCAGGTACGGTGTAGATAAGAGTGGGGAGGAGGTATAAAGTGGGCAGGTGTAAGGGGTGTGTGTATTTATGAATATGATTAATGTGTTGGCAAAGTACAGTTTAATCTCCCTAAGGTGGGTCGCCAAATGGTTCAAGTTTTTTTGGGGGTGGCGTGTAATGGAGGTTGGTGGTGTAAGAGAGCATAGTAGAAATCGGGACTGATCTGAACCAAGGTGATTATCCAAGGTGACCACTAAGGCAGGTTAGACTGCGTAGTGTGGAACCATCCCAAAAATGGCCAAGCAGTGTGCCAGCTGCACAACACAGTATCAAAACTTTAAAACCGTGTCAAAGATGGATGTATTAAAGTGATCAGTTATTAGAAAAGTGACATACTTGTTGCCACCATTTCCTCCCCAGGTACGAAGAGCAACTGAGGGAGCAACAGGGAGGTGGCATCCAAAAGGAAGACCTCAGTGACATGGTTGCTGAGCACGCTGCAAGGCAGAAGGTTTGTAATGCCTCCTCCATCTCACCCTCCATCCCTCTCCTCTGGCCCACATCATTCATATTATAACCCTTATTTCAGAACAAGAGGAAGAAGGTGTCAGCGGACCAGGGGAAGGCCACCAAGAAGCTGAAGGAGTTCAAATTCTAGACTTTATTGTGCTGAACTCTGTGCCCCTCCCTCTTCTTTATGTGTGTACATGTAATACCAACTTTGCCACCTTCTTACAGTTTCCTTGTGTCTATTGTACACATTTCGATCTATTAAATGGACGACACTAATACATCATAAGCGGCATATATATTAAGAGGAGTATAGAATATGATCATGCATATGCACGCACTTACATTCCTACACGTGACCCCGGTCCGGCAACCCCAATCAAGTCTAAGTTAAGAATTCATTGCTGTAATTAGAGCACACCAAGCTGTGGCTAGGGATGAACCCTGTGACAAGAAGAATATGCAGATTCGAAGCGGACTAAGACCATGGACCTTCTCAGCCTCTCTTATTCCCGTTGCCCTGGGCGCCGTTCTGAGCTACAAATACACCGCAGTATTCAATGGGACGAGCGCGATAATTCTCCTCTTATCGGTAGCAGCTGTCGTGGCTGTCAACAGCGCGGGAAATATGGTCAATACCTATTTTGACTACATGAGGAGCATGAAGTTGAGAGCGGGGGGTGACGAGAGATCAGGCCGTCCTAGAAGAAACACCTCCAGTTGACGCAGATGGTGAACGGTGCTGCGTACCTGTACGGGTTTGCGATGATCTGCCTTTGGCTGCTGATGTGGTTCTCCCCAGCCAAGAGCATGCACTTGGCAGGGCTATTTTTTGGCGGGCTTTCCAGCTCTTTTATATACACGGGTGGCATAGGAGTCAAGTATTACGTCCTTGGAGACCTGTTGGTGATTTTTACTTTTGGCCCACTCGCGCTCCTCTTCTCCTTCGTCTCTCAGACAGGCAAGCTGACCTTTATCACCGCTGTTGCTAGCCCCTCCCGCTGGCCGTAAGCACGGAGGCGATACTGCATAGCAAACACGCGAGAGAGATGGACGCGGACAAAAAGGCCGGGGTACTCTCGTTGGCCATCCTTCTAGGGAGCCAGGGCTCGTATTTCCTCTAACACAGTTCCTCTCTTCGTCCGTACCTCGTTTTCTTCATCTGGGGCCTCCAGTACTCATTGCCTCTCGCCCTACCCGTACTCACCATTCCGTTCTCGTTCCAGCTGGAGAAGGTGTTCAGAGAGGGCGCCCCGCGGACACTCGGATATCGGACGGGTACGGCCAAACTGAATCTGGCGATGGGTTTGCTGTTTGTTGTGGGCTGGTGTGCATAGCTAGTAGAGTCCCCATGATGGACAGGATCACAGGCACGTGACTGTTTCTTTGTGTTCAGGTGTACTTTCATTGTATGTAATATGTATTGTAGTACTATAGTATCTAGCCTGCTATTTAAGGCGGAAAGAATGGGCGGAACAAAGAAGTTATCGGGAGAAGGGAACCCGGTGTCACGTAGAATTGGGGACCATAGAATTTCCGTCCCTAAATCTCCGGAGAAATTGGGAATCCCTTCCAGAGATTTCCCTAAATACTCCAAGTGTTTGTATTAATACTTTGAGCTCAATAATAGTAGATTATATTGCTGTGAGTAAATTTCCGTAGCCTCTCGCATCTTTTTCATCACGTGAATGTTCAAACCTGAGCACCAGCATGGCGGATCGCGTATCAATTTATGGAAATGACGTATGGTAGACTACGGAGTGGTCACATGACACATGAAAAAGGTCTATAGTATGCGATGTATACCAATCCCAAATTCCGCCTAATATGGTTAAAACAGTTTGGGAAGTCATCTTGGTGAATTTAGTATCACACTGTATTAATTGCTGGCATTGCATACACCGCTTGGAAGATAGCACCACATTCCTCAGCACCACATTCCACTCTAATTAAATTACGTACGGCTAATTATATTCATTGCCTATGTTGTTGCAACATGCTATTCATAGATGTATGAATGAGTACACTGTATAAACGATGCACTGCAGTCTATGTCGCTATGCAGGCAGTGTGTGGCTGAGGTAACTTTTTATTGCTTCGTGCCTCGACAATTTAAAGGTCCGCATCAATACAACAGTGATAATCTGAGGAAAATGATACCTTAAAGCATCTATGGTACAACTCACCGTCGTGGCAACTAACCTCTGGCCATACGATGTGCTTGTTCACACTGGATAGAAGCAAAGAAAGCTGCCTTTTTACGTCACTTTCAAGTCCCATGAGGTAGTACTCGATCTCATATGCCTTTAGTATGCGGGAACTCTTGATTAAATGTTTGTCACGTGCAGTATTGCAGGGCACATACCACATCAAGCAAATTTTCAAGTGGCCAGTTTGCGTTCACTTTCTGGAGCGCTTTATGATGCCAATATGCCCCACAAATCGTGATTTTTCGGTCCCCATTAATATCATTCGCGTTGATGGCTAGAAGTAAACAGCATTCATAGTATTATGATCCAAAATGTGCACTTTAATGATACATACCTCA
>JABACO010000580.1:0-28520 GCA_013339895.1 Ephydatia muelleri | reverse complement strand
GAACCAACAACCTCTAGACTGAACAGAGAAACCAGTGGTCTATTAGCAACAGGACAGGCAAATTATACATTAATGAGACTCACAAAACACACAACAATATTATAGTTCTTGTTATTGAGAACCACATTACCTTTTGTCACTTGTAACTTGACAGCTACAGAGAGGACCTGCAGTCAACCAGCACCAGTCTCAGTAATAAATAGTCTTCGGAAAGGAACAAATGAACCAGTAGCTCAAGGCGCAAACAAATGAATTTGCAGGATCCGCACAACTGGTACACGAGAGACTAAACAAATAAATCACCAGAAAATATTTACAAATGAGACTCAATTATCATCCTAGTCAAGATAAAAAATCTTTTAATTTTGGACTCATTTCGGTACCACGTTGATTTTTTTGTTGTTGCTATAGTCGGTTTCTATGGGGCTTGATGTACAAACAGCAATTTTAACTGTGTTCCGCTCTTTAACTACACCTTGCTGAAATTGTTACCCTACTTTCATCTTTTTTTTTTACGTGGCTTGTATCAATATGCGGTTGCTAAAGCAACCATTAATACCTAGGCCCGGATGTTTTGCTACATGCACGTAATCATGGCTGTTTGTAGTGAGAACGCGAGCTCTTTACAGTTGAGATCCCTGGAGACTACGATCGCAGTATTGAAGAGCAAAAGGCCTCGCGCCCTTGCATTGGAACAAAAGCAAGATATTCTCGTCGCATACCACTCACTGCAAGCCGGAGATTCCGTTGGAAGACCCAGAACAGAAGCGAAAGGAAAACTACCAACAGCGGGTAGCTGCATTACTCGGTTATTCGGCAAAAAAAGTCGGGCTGGTGTATCGTGATTGGCATCATCAGCTGGAGATTTAAGTAGCCATGCCACCCACCAATCGTCTTCCTAAACAACAGCACATACCCAAGTCGAATGACGTTCTCCTTGCTGTGCGTACCCTTGTGCGAGAGAAGCGCTCAAGGAACGAACGGGTCTCGCAATGTGTTACATCTGCTAAGCAGGCTAGTTGTGGACGATCAGGACCCCAAAGCTTATGCCTCGATCGTCATTGCGCTGTGATTGCTTTAGCAACCGCAGATTGATACAAGCCATGTAAAAAAAAGGTGAAAGTAGGGTAACAATTTCAGAAAGGTGTAGTTAAAGAGCGGAACACAGTTTAAAGGTGCAAAAAAATTGCTGTTCGTATCGCAAGCCCCATAGAAACCTGACTATATAGAAAATAATCAATGTGGTACCGAAATGAGTCCAAAATATGGAATTATAAGAATTAATGGTCTTATATCTTGAAAAATTCAAGTTCTACACAGCGATAAAATCATATAAATACTTAATTCCAATATCGCAGATAAAAAAATACTATCCATCGATGCATGGACCTGGATATAGCTGCTTCACAAGACTACCACATTTCTATATACTTCCTCGATGCTGTAGATGGTTATGTGGAAATCGCTTATTTTGATGCCTAATTCAGCATACATTCAAAAATATTAGAATTCGAGGTAAATCTGCTCAAAGTTTCAAAGTTGAAATGTACAAGCACACTAGTACCATTTACGTTCATTAATACCGTAAAGTACCACAAATAAGCTCCGCCCCCTCCACCCCAACAATAAAAAGTTTAAACGTGCGCATCTCCTTAACCTCGAAAGTCTCAAACGTGTTCAGCATTTCAGAAACAAAATGGTACCTGTACATGATTATGAAAAAAGTTACACAGAAGCATTCGCGATTAAGTAGATACGGACATTTAAACATGAGCCATTTTCTATTGTTGGGGACAATAGGGGGGGGGGGGGGGGGGGGAAGCTTATTCGTGGTACTTTGCGGTATATAGGAGTAGTAGAAACAAAGTAGATGATGCAATGCAATTCACAAAGTAGACATATAGATAACATCCATTATTCTTATTCCTTCAATAAGCTACTATTATGCACACAAGAATATCTTTGTGGCAAACCACAGAACCTATACAAACTCTCTCTGGGGATTAAGTGCTATTTCACACACAATGGTCCAAGATGTCACTGGACCTGGTACAGACACAGACCCAAACAAATATAAGAGACCAAACACACAATGCACTACAACATAAATACCTAGGTAAATACTAATCAAGGGACTAGGAGGTTGAATGTCAAATGCACACCCACAGACAGTGACTTAGTATTGAAATCCCACCAATTATGGAAATAGAATACTATCCATGTCGTGCCCTGAGATACAACCATTTGGTAGACTTTGGCCATCACATTTGAAGTGGGGTGGCAATCATTCCCCTACAGCAGGCAGACTATCCAGTTCCCCTTTAACTCTTTCCCCACTTCAATGAAAATTGCATACCTGAAGCAACCCACTATCGAAGTTCTAGCATGAGCCCTTTGAAAACGTTCAGTGCTAAGTGATGAAGCAGAAATAAGTGCTCAATCCAACTGTGCGAAAAGGAAAAGGTTAGGTTATTTAACTCTTTCGCAGGCAACAGCGCAATATTGCGCCGCAGCTGCTTATGAATGAAGCCACATTTTACCTACTATTACTGTTTTGGACTCAACAACACATTTTCAGAGGATAAGTTTTGTTACTCATCAAATTCGCAGGAGTCATTTACAAGAACATTTTCCAGCAACGCTATTCCTCACAATACCGGAATACATGTAATTACCAACGCCCACGAAACAGTGAATATGCACTGCAACATGCACTAAAAACCAAAAGGATTTTAATCCCACTCCCCACCTTAAAATTAATCCCCATAAATAAATGTATTAACACTCATCTGCCTTATATTGTCAATCGTATGACTTCAGTGGGTGACCATGAGTGCAGAGAAGGGTGACCATGAGTGCAGAGAAGGTGACCATGAGTGGCAGAGAAGGTGACCATGAGTGCAGAGAAGGTGACCATGAGTGGCAGAGAAGGTGACCATGAGTGCAGAGAAGGGTGGCCATGAGTAGGGTACATGATATAGAGATTAGGGTGGTACAATTAAACATGGAATGACCTTACTTAGTTCAGCTAGACATCTGCCTAGTAAGCATCACTACAAACTAAACAACTCACCTTGTAGATTCTAGTGAGGACCTAAATCGGTAAACCAGTAGAAGCCAGTCGTATATACAAGTATACACAAAGATCAACAGTGGAAGTCTGTGAGGATCAGGAGAGGTAATTTTAACACACATCACATATACAGACAACATAACATACATGTATCCTAACCTTCTCCTCCCCTTTCCCAAAGAGACATAATTTGAATACCCGTACACAAGCCTAGTACTTTTTACCACTATAGACCAGTCTCATTCCCCTCCTAGACATACCCCAGCCTCTCTAGACATCATCACAGGTCTATTTTACATGGTTGTAACCTCTTAGAGGCCAGTAGAGATACAGACAAAACAGCAGTCAAGCCTCCTGACAGGAACAGAGGAACCAGCAACCTTCCGACTGAACCAAGAAACCAGTAGTCACGATACAGAAACACAGGAACCAGCAACCCACAGACTGAACAGAGGAACCAGTAGTCACCAAACAGGAACAGAGGATCCACCAACCTCCAGACTGAACAGGGAAACCAACAACCTCTAGACTGAACAGTGGTCTATTAGCAAACAAGACAGGCAAATTATACATTAATGAGACTCACAAAACACACGTAGTGCTTGTGAGAACCACATTACCTTTTGTATCACTTTTTACTTGATAGCCAGCTAGAGAGGACTGCAGTCAACCAGCACTAGTTTCAGCAATAAATAGTCTTCAGACAGGAACAAATGGACCAGTAGCTCAAGGCGCAAACAATCAGTTGACAGGATCCGCACAACTGGTACACTCAAGACTAGACAAATAAAGCAGTAATCACAAGAAAATACAAAAGGGACTAAATCAATTGTCATCCTAAAGAGATCACAACCAACATGAGTGAACAGAAGGAAATGTAGAGGTGAAGGCTCTCAAGCCACATTAATCTGTTCAGTTCAGTTTAGGTAGCAACCGTACTAGATGGTTCTGTATTACTCAACAAAACAGGTAAACATACAATGTTTTCCACCTTCACCTAAGCGTTTCCAAAGCCTACCAAATGTTGGCACAACAATGAACATGGATAGTGTCCTATTCCCTTAGCTGGGTGGGATTTCAGTACTAAATCAGTGTTTGTGGGTGTGTTAAGTTGGACATTCAACCTCCTAGTCCCTTGACTAGTTATTATGCCCTTGCACACCAGCTCTATGCCATGGATGCAGAACATCCGCTGTGCTCTGGCGTTTTTACTTTGTGATGTGTTATATACATGTGAGTGGGTCAGGTAGAAACACGACATGTTCCCCCCCCCCCCCCCCCCCCCCCCCCCCCCCCCCAGAAGTCAAAATTCAGTTTTCTCTTGAAAACCTTTCCTTTATCATCTAAGAATGGGATACACCTACATAAACCCAACCTTGGAGAACCCTATAAGAGAGCATCATATCTAGACCGTACTCCTGTGGCAAGCTTTTATTTTGCGACCCCATGAAGAAGTTGTCCCGCTTACATTGCACAGTGGCATACAAGCTACGCTACAGGCACAACTCTTTATCTTTTTTGCTTCTGGCTGTGGCGCATGCCCTCCTGATACTGCGATTTCACTCTCAGAGTCAGACTCGCGATGGTCGACATTATGTCTTCCCACGTCCGTTTGTAAGGTGCTCTGGCGTGGCCTCGAACAAATTAGCGGCGTTTTGGCTTAGCTACTAGAGACTTAGGACCAGCCATTTTGAACAATTTCAATCATTGGGCTATTCCATTATTTAACCGTACACCCCTACAGATGACAATAATTGCAAACTTATACCCCCGGGACAATATATAAAAAGCACCCCTGGACAAGCTTATATTATACCTCTACCCCCCCAGGGACAGATTTGTAAATGCCCCCTGGACGAGCTTCTGTTTTGCCCCACCCCCCTGGACAATCTTCTATGTTGTTCCACTCCCCTGGACAAGCTTCTATTATGCCTTCTAACCCCCCCCCCCCCCCCCCCCCCCCCGGGGACAGGCATTTAAATGACCACCCCCCGGGACATATTCCCTACACCCCCCTGGACACCATTTATTGTCATATATGATTAAATAATGGAATAGCCCATTACGCATAGCGACACACATGTTCAATAAGCTTTGAACCGCGTTAACATTGGAATAGGGGGACTCGAACCGCTCACACGTGTATGTTGAGTTAGCTATTTTCTCGACTGTGTAAATGTTGTTTTTGCTGCCCACATGTACTGTATTCTTATGGAAAGCTAATGACAGTCATGGATAGGGGTTTACTGTATACACTTGAAGACCACAACTTGCCCCTTAAGGTAAGTACCGACAGCCACTTGACGTAATTATAAGAGTAGTGCTTTGAGTGAACAACAACAAAATGAATCTCGTTTCTGGTTAAGAGGGAGTGGGCGAATTGGACCCTTTACGCTTAGAGAGGAGGAATTTGATAGCACATCCGAAGGCAAGCAAAAACAACATCCGGAGGCAGCCATGAATCAAATTAAGTTCAAAGCTCAAGGTACTATCTCTTTATAGTCTATTATAGCCCACCACTTTAGGTCATTCACCCCACAAAACAAAACGCTTAGTTTCTATCCGAACCTGTCTTTCCGTTGAATTCAGACCTCTCAGGCGATGAGACAAACCTGAACAAAGAAAGACAAGGGTTGTGTAAACAAGTTACACTCGATAATATCTACCAAACATCACCACTACTACGCATGCGCAAAAATTGCATGCCTTTAATCATTAAGATTATAAAACGATTGATTCGATTGCACGCATGGACGGCATATGCCTTCGACGTGGCGCGCCTTGTAGCATAGCTAGAAATAAATGGAGCAGGTTGC
Organism: Ephydatia muelleri; assembly: GCA_013339895.1. Taxonomy (NCBI): domain Eukaryota; kingdom Metazoa; phylum Porifera; class Demospongiae; order Spongillida; family Spongillidae; genus Ephydatia; species Ephydatia muelleri. Next base: position 22,631 of record JABACO010000580.1, on the reverse strand, counting down.
GCAACAATACATTGTACATAAGATATACATGTACTACAATATACTACATTGTACTGATTCGTTTGACAATACCAATTACAATTATACTGGATTGGTTGAGAATATCAATATACAATATATTAATGGACTAGAATTACAAGGGTTACGCGCGTGTCTTATCGATTGAATCCAGTGCTCCGCACTCATCCCTTCTCCTCCCCTCCCCTCCCCTTACTCGTCCCCGTCCCCGTCTCCCCTCCACCGCATATTGTGGTAATCAAAGGAGACGCTGCTTTTTCTGAATCAAAACAAGTCACTGTGGAATTTGGCTCTGACCACCTTGATAGTGAAAGAAAAGGACACAGAGACGACGACCAGAGATAATATATAGATATATATATATTATCTCTGCGACGACGAAGAGGAATATGAAAAGGATTGGACACTATTGCAACGAAAACGTAATTACTCGTAGATTTGAAACCCATAGATTACCTGATGTATTAGGTGCGAAACCATACGCTCGCGACCTCCATAGAGGTCGAAATATGGCAGGCTGTGCCCATGCACGTCAGTTGTTCTTGTTCTCAACCAACCAGTCATTTCTCCATGCAATTTCCCCACTTGAAGCAGAAAGTTGCTTCCCAACCAAATGGCCCATCAACACAAAGTACAAACGGAGTGCGTTTGCAGCACAAAATTGAAATCGATCACATAATTTACACCGTAAACCTAATTTATTATTATTTTTTTTGTACTTTTGGATATTAACCCCTTCTGCGCGCGGTCAAGCACTTACTCAAGAGCGTGTGTGGCAAGCTTATTCAACGACTCAAGTATGTGTGCCAATCTAGCATGACACTCGGCGCGTGGTCGCAGGCTCCCATGTAAGACACTAGGCGCGATTTGTATAGGCGCCCCCTTAAGGTGTGTAGTAGTTTATTAAAACACTTTTTTTGTCAAGACAGACGGGTGGAATTTGACGTCAGATTCAGCTTCGCTGAGTCGCGTAAACCTAAAATAAGAGTTCGTCCCACCCTAATCACTTCTCTTTCATCCCCATATAGTAGGCCTCGTGCTACGGTTAGTGTAAGCATACATAACGTTCGGAGTACAGTTCATCTCGTTCAAACTTATGATACGGTTTCTGTCGTTGGTAGTCCCATCACTATCTCCACATACCTATTCAACTCGACTAGGCCTATATAGGTACGGGGGGGGGGGGGGGGGGGGGGGGGCGGGGAACGCACAGGCGTTCTACATTAGTATACACAACGATGAGTAGGCCTACAAACAAGTAGCACGTACCGTTCGTTTTTAGATCCCAATTCCGCATTTAATCAATTGAAATTGGGTTTTTAATGAATAACAGCTGCAACCACGCCCCCATCCAATGCAAAATATGACCATTTGCACCCTGTGTGTCAGCAGGCCTTTGGTGCCATGGTTACCTACTAAACCATTGAATACCCTGGCTGCTCACCTCTGGTGTGTTCATCCTCTTGACAACAGGTTCCTGGATGCCAGCAGCTGCAAACCTGGCAACACATCACCACACAGTAAACAGCCCTGATGTGCCCCAAGATGAATAAAGTTACCAGTACTACTGACTGCTGGGCTAAGCATGCTTTCTGATGAGGTCGAGGTCAAGTTTGGACCAGTTGACGGTCTCTGTTAATTGGTCCACACTGTAAACTTCCCACACTGCCTCACGAGGTAGTACTAGCTGGCTCTGTGTAGAACATGAAGAGATTCTCACAAACCAGTTTCAGTTTTAAAAGTGTTGTCTGGTTCATCCCAAGAGGAATATTGCTGTGCCACTACTCCCTGGGGTGTGTGCAGATGTTGTATTACATGCTGAGAATTGTCGCCCCTTATACACAGTGTGCACTAACCAACATACAGAATGCAACGTATCAAAGAGAAGTTACGCTGGTGACCATCGATATTGTGTTGATCATTCATTAAGAACATGATAGCACTGCTCTTCCCAGAATGTAATCGACATACCACTATCACATTAACCTGATGCTCCAAAAACACAACAAAACAATGGAAGATCTATAAAACGCTCCACCAAAACAAAAAAAAAAAGGGTACTTACCAGGATGCCAGCAAGATGAGCTTTTCCCTTGAAACACACACACTAGTTGACATAGCTAACCACAAGTGTGGCCAGCTCATGTCTGGAAACTTGTGCTCTGTTCGATTCCTGGTCAGTACCCTTTTTTTTTTTTTTTGGGTGGAAAGATCTGCCATTGTTTTGTTGTGTTTTTGGAGCATCAGGTTAATGTGATTATATGTATATGACCTACACATGCAATATGTGCAGACTTGTATCATTCACAAGTCTCCTAATTATGTGTTAGCCTTACACATTGTAGGTCAGCACTATATTACAACTAACTCTTCTTTCATGCTTTTCATAATTACCAGTATACATGTATGTTTTTATGATGATGTTGTTATGTATTTCTTATAATTATCAAATGCACTGCAGGTTATCCCAATTAGTAAGATAATGCTATCATAGGTGTGGTCACCCCCCTTCATATCTCCCTCACCTACCTCCCCTCCCTCTCCTACCTCCCCTCTCCCTCACCTATCTGTCCCTCACCTATCTGCACCTTGATCTCCTCTTCTGGGATGATGGTCCTGGGATGTCTGTACACAGTGCTCCCTCCAAAACAGGCACACATCATTATCGATTGTTTCATTGGTCAGATCGAGCTGTTCCGTATACTCAGACTTCGCAGCCCTCATTGCTCAGATTGAGCTGCTGCAATTGGACAGATCGAGCAGCTCCCATCCAATACACTATGCTACTTCCCCTGGACTGGTATAGCTATTGGGGGGAGGAGAGGTGTAGGGGGGGTGGGAGGGGATCAGGGGTGATCTCCAAGATCCTTACCAGGTATGGCAACAGTGGCATCCTTTGAAGTGGCTTCATGATACCCATCAATGACTAGATCAGTCACCTTTGTCTGGACACCATGGCTATTCATGATTGCCACACCCTCATCTTCTAGCTCCTTAAGGGCAATGGGACTGTACATCTAATCCTCCTCCACCCATCATGCTTTAATTCAGTTACAACCTACCCATATATTCCATCCTCCCCATCCACCATTCACCAAGTGTACATTATCAGAGATTGAATCAATCCCCCAACACATAATCATGTGTGCATCAATCAATACATTTCAAAATGTGCTTACAGTTGAAATATAATATTTAGTGGTAAGATGATGTGGTCAAGATCTCCATTGATGACCACTGGTACCACACATGACCCAATGATGACCACTCATCCATTGATGACCACTGGTACCACACATGACCCAATGATGACCACTCATCCATTGATAAACACTGGTACCACACATGACCCAATGATGACCACTCATCCATTGATGACCACTGGTACCACACATGACCCAATGATGACCACTCATCCATTGATGACCACTGGTACCACACATGACCCAATGATGACCACTCATCCAATGATGACCACTCATCCATTGATAAACACTGGTACCACACATGACCCAATGATGACCACTCATCCATTGATGACCACTGGTACCACACATGACCCAATGATGACCACTCATCCATTGATAACCACTGGTACCACACATGACCCAATGATGACCACTCATCCATTGATAAACACTGGTACCACACATGACCCAATGATGACCACTCATCCATTGATGACCACTGGTACCACACATGACCCAATGATGACCACTCATCCATTGATAACCACTGGTACCACACATGACCCAATGATGACCACTCATCCATTGATGACCACTGGTACCACACATGACCCAATGTTGACCACTCATCCATTGTTGACCACTGGTACCACACATGACCCAATGTTGACCACTCATCCATTGATGACCACTGGTACCACACATGACCCAATGATGACCACTCATCCATTGATGACCACTTGTACCACACATGACCCAATGATGACCACTCATCCATTGATGACCACTGGTACCACACATGACCCAATGATGACCACTCATCCATTGTTGACCACTGGTACCACACATGACCCAATGATGACCACTCATCCATTGATGACCACTGGTATCACACATGACCCAATGTTGACCACTCATCCATTGTTGACCACTGGTACCACACATGACCCAATGTTGACCACTCTTCCATTGATGACCACTGGTACCACACATGACCCAATGATGACCACTCATCCATTGATGACCACTTGTACCACACATGACCCAATGATGACCACTCATCCATTGATAACCACTGGTACCACACATGACCCAATGATGACCACTCATCCATTGTTGACCACTGGTACCACACATGACCCAATGATGACCACTCATCCATTGATGACCACTGGTACCACACATGACCCAATATTGACCACTCATCCATTGTTGACCACTGGTACCACACATGACCCAATGTTGACCACTCATCCATTGATGACCACTGGTACCACACATGACCCAATGATGACCACTCATTCATTGATGACCACTTGTACCACACATGACCCAATGATGACCACTCATCCATTGATGACCACAGGTACCACACATGACCCAATGTTGACCACTCATCCATTGTTGACCACTGGTACAACACATGACCCAATGTTGACCACTCATCCATTGATGACCACTGGTACCACACATGACCCAATGATGACCACTCATCCATTGATGACCACTTGTACCACACATGACCCAATGATGACCGATGACCACTGGTACCACACATGACCCAATGATGACTACTCATCCATTGTTGACCACTGGTACCACACATGACCCAATGATGACCACTCATCCATTGTTGACCACTGGTACCACACATGACCCAATGATGACCACTCATCCATTGATGACCACTGGTACCACACATGACCCAATGTTGACCACTCATCCATTGTTGACCACTGGTACCACACATGACCCAATGTTGACCACTCATCCATTGATGACCACTGGTACCACACATGACCCAATGATGACCACTCATCCATTGATGACCACTTGTACCACACATGACCCAATGATGACCACTCATCCATTGATGACCACTGGTACCACACATGACCCAATGTTGACCACTCATCCATTGATGACCACTGGTACCACACATGACCCAATGATGACCACTAATCCATTGATGACCACTGGTACCACACATGACCCAATGTTGACCACTCATCCATTGATGACCACTGGTACCACACATGACCCAATGATGACCACTGGTACCACACATGACCCAATGATGACCACTCATCCATTGATGACCACTGGTACCACACATGACCCAATGTGATGACCACTCATCCATTGATGACCACTGGTACCACACATGACCCAATGTTGACCACTCATCCATTGATGACCACTGGTACCACACATGACCCAATGATGACCACTAATCCATTGATGACCACTGGTACCACACATGACCCAATGTTGACCACTCATCCATTGATGACCACTGGTACCACACATGACCCAATGATGACCACTGGTACCACACATGACCCAATGATGACCACTCATCCATTGATGACCACTGGTACCACACATGACCCAATGATGACCACTCATCCATTGATGACCACTGGTACCACACATGACCCAATGATGACCACTCATCCATTGATAAACACTGGTACCACACATGACCCAATGATGACCACTCATCCATTGATGACCACTGGTACCACACATGACCCAATGATGACCACTCATCCATTGATGACCACTGGTACCACACATGACCCAATGATGACCACTCATCCATTGATAAACACTGGTACCACACATGACCCAATGATGACCACTCATCCATTGATAAACACTGGTACCACACATGACCCAATGATGACCACTCATCCATTGATAAACACTGGTACCACACATGACCCAATGATGACCACTCATCCATTGATGACCACTGGTACCACACATGACCCAATGATGACCACTCATCCATTGATGACCACTGGTACCACACATGACCCAATGTTGACCACTCATCCATTGATGACCACTGGTACCACACATGACCCAATGATGACCACTGGTACCACACATGACCCAATGATGACCACTCATCCATTGATAAACACTGGTACCACACATGACCCAATGATGACCACTCATCCATTGATAAACACTGGTACCACACATGACCCAATGATGACCACTCATCCATTGATGACCACTAGTACCACACATGACCCAATGATGACCACTCATCCATTGATAAACACTGGTACCACACATGACCCAATGATGACCACTCATCCATTGATAAACACTGGTACCACACATGACCCAATGATGACCACTCATCCATTGGTACCACACGACCCAATGATGACCACTCATCCATTGATAAACACTGGTACCACACATGACCCAATGATGACCACTCATCCATTGATGACCACTGGTACCACACATGACCCTATGATGACCACTCATCCATTGATGACCACTGGTACCACACATGACCCAATGATGACCACTCATCCATTGATGACCACTGGTACCAGACATGATCAATTTGTTGTGCATAAATTGGACAACCAATATATTATTACAATTACAATTAGAACTCTCCAGTGTCCTACAAAGAATAGCCATATACCCTTCTGGAGGGTCCTGCATACCCTGGACACATGTACCCGTGTGGAGGGCCCTGCATACCCTGGACACATGTATCCCTGTGGAGGGCCCTGCATACCCTGGACACATGTACCCCTGTGGAGGACCCTGCATACCCTGGACACATGTACCCCTGTGGAGGACCCTGCATACCCTGGACACATGTACCCCTGTGGAGGACCCTGCATACCCTGGACACATGTACCCGTGTGGAGGGCCCTGCATACCCTGGACACATGTACCCCTGTGGAGGGCCCTGCATACCCTGGACACATGTACCCCTGTGGAGGGCCCTGCATACCCTGGACACATGTACCCTTCTGGAGGGCCCTGCATACCCTGGACACATGTACCCCTGTGGAGGACCCTGCATACCCTGGACACATGTACCCCTGTGGAGGGCCCTGCATACCCTGGACACATGTACCCTTCTGGAGGGCCCTGCATACCCTGGACACATGTACCCCTGTGGAGGGCCCTGCATACCCTGGACACATGTACCCCTGTGGAGGGCCCTGCATACCCTGGACACATCGACAGATGTAATGAGGTTGAGGTCAATTAACACTTTTTCTCATCCAAGGGTGTCTTCATTAGAACTGTACCATTGAGTCCAACATACTCACTAATCCTATGCATGCAGTCCACATGCACAAGCCATCTATTACATCGCATTGTCGCGGGGGAAGGGGTTAGTTCAGGTCTCCCAACAAATCCAGTATATGTGCACCGTCATAGAAAGAGGCATTTCAGTATTCAAAAACATATTACAAAGCTAGCCATATCGGTATTTCACAACATCTTATAAATAATCTGTACGGTTCCGACCAATAAGCAGATAGAGTGACGCTGCGGAGCATGTCGGAACCTACAGGGAAAAAGAAAAGAGCATTGTATCGATGCTCCGAGTTTGCAGAATAGCTCTTACTGTACATAGGTAACAATGGACACCCACCCCATTCATCATTTTGCTATTCATGCAAACATGTAAGTATACATGTATCTATAAGCTCAAGATGAGGTTATCATATACACGAACTCTACCATTATCTTTCAGTAGATGGCACACGCAGAAGAGGAATATGTACATACTTGAAAGTATGTTGTGTTGAAAAGAGGAATGATGTCATTGTAATACCTCGATAATTCCAATCCAATTGCACACTATGTCACTCCTGCCCAATCAATATCTATTCTACAAATTGTAAGTACCTTCAGTCTTTGTTTTCAGGTTGCCCACAGAATTTTCCCTTCTTGTACATGGCACCTTGAAGTTAAAAGGCCCTTCCAAAGGTAGCCACTTTCGACGTAGAAGTTCGTAGACACAACCTGTGATTTGGAACAATTGTGCTATTTCATTTTATGGCTCGTACAATCACAGTTATGTTCTCCCATATAGGTTTGTTGCTATAAGGCATTACGTTGTCATTTCAATGTCAATGGCTGTGTCTCGAGGGAAGCTCCAAATGGAGGTGTGAGAAATGAGAGATCCTAATAATGCCCACCACACATACAACACAGGATATGCATATACACACAATGCCATGTCATCTAATAGTCAGGCTGGAAGTGTTGTTCCTCTTGCACTATCATTTGTACAGCTTTGAGGATTTCTCTAACATACAGCCTAACCTGTGGCTACCCTAGTGGTCACCTGCCCAGGTGTCCATTGCAGTTGGTTATATATGCTACTGAGTTACATATGCTACTAAATGCCTCTGGATTGCAGCCAATCAATAATACATGCATGCATGCATGGTCAAACAATTCTGACCACATTAGGTAGTTAGAGCCACATTGTCAGATATCCTGAATTTAAATACATGCAGTACTTCATCAGATCCACGACAACTGTTTTAGCATTACACGCCTGACGTATTAGAGCCTCTCCACTCCGTTTCGCCAGCCATCCCAGCTAGTACCGAGTGTGCAGTGTGGGTGGGACTGTAAGCCCCTCCCCTCGGCTTTCACACTATCAAATGAGTCCACTATAATGTGTGATGTCACAATAGACTTTCCTTGGCAATAGACCTCTCTCAATGGACTACTGTACTTTGAGAAATTATCTCATCACAATGATGCTGATGTCATGGTGATGGTGTTGGTGAGCATTACCTGGGAAAAGGTGTGGTGAGGAAGGGTGCTCGGGTGATAGTGGTGGGGACCCCTCCTCCCCAGTCATCTGGCACAGGATACTGGGCTGGAGATATGTTTGTCCGCATTCTTCAACAGATTCTGGGAAGAGGCCCAGGAAACAGGGTATGACTCATGGAAGAGGCCACCCCATACTCCTCTCTGTGGGTCTAGCATCTTATATCCAGCATCTTGCGACATGAACTGCCACACTTCTCATCCACCTGGGAGGTATTAATTAGAACAAAGATATGAAGGGGGCAAGGTATGGGAGGGCATGTAGGGTGAGATGAGTAGGATAAGGGGTGGAGATGGTGGGTGTGGTCATAAAGATGGGGTGGAAGCAATGGGCAGGAGGTATGGTAGGTTGGGCAAGACAAGGCAGGAGTCATGAGTACAGGAGGGGAGAGAGGTTTGAGGTAGCCAGTTTTAGACAACAGACCAAACACCAAGTCACAAACTGCTAAGAACAATGCACCAGGAGCAAATCAGGGAGACACCTTGCATACATCACACACACACACACATACACACACACATACACACACACACACACACAAACACACACACACACACACACACACACACACACACACATATATATATATATATATACACACACACACATACGCACACTGAGAACACAACACTTACCTTGAAAATAATGTAGCAATCCCCCAAATAGTGCCCATAGATGTCTGGAATACAGCAACATTAAATGCAAATTATTAATTCACACTCTTTATAGTATGCTCTATGTACTCACTAAACAAATCATACAACAACACAAGTATACAGAACTACATCTAGGAAGATAAATAGTGCTCTGTGTACAGACCTGCATGCACAGCTAGTATATGTGTTGAGTGTGAACATGTGTGTCCTCTGGGGATATGTCCACATAGTCCAGCTGGTGTCTGTTGAGGGTCACATCCCAGCCAGTGCTTGGGTTTGGCTTGCAAGTACTGGTCAGCTGACCACTAGTGTCCAACTCGTCCATCCCACTGGACTCAGACTGCATGTCCCTCTGGTGACGCTGGTCTGCCACTTCCACCCATCCCTGGGCATCAAAGCTGTGGTCTCCTCCTCCTCCTCCAAGCTGCCCATGTGAGGCAAGTTCTAAGGCACCCGTCTCTCCCTGCTCTCACCATCCTCCCTCAAGTTATGTCGCCGCACCACTTCATCTGTATGGTGAATAAAACCACATACATCTGTGAGATAGATAAGCACACACACACACACACACACACACACACACACACACACACACCGTCTCAAGATAAGCAAGACAACATGGCTGTACTTGGAAGTTGTGGCACTTTATTAAGCATCTCCATTTCTCCAACATTCAAAGAGGCAGGGTTGCTGCGCTAGGGTCTGGGATGAGACTGGCCTGGTAGGCACCCAGGCCTAACAGGCAGACCTGCAGGACTGTTATTAATTACATTATTAACCCGCAATTGATTAACAGCAGCGGTGTACAGGGCAGGGCAGTCACACATGCTTTCTACCAGAGATAATATGGTTTACGCCATAATGGCAGCCAACTGTCCAAACAATTCGCCAGCTTTTCAGATACCAGATGGTTCTTCTATAGTGCCAACAAATCCAGATTTATGGGTTTACGACACAAAAGAGCTCGTATCCTATATTCCACAATGAAGAGCGGCCATTATTCTGTTGCTGTTTGAGCACACTTTAAGATTCACAAGCTTTACTGTTCACAAGACAAGCAACACGCTGCCTATACTAACAGAGCGTGGTGTAAATACTGCTGCAAGCCATTTGTGAAAGAACATTCTACTTTGTGAACACCATCTGGAACGCCAGTGCAAAGATATAGATGCACATTGATAGTGATAAGCTAAGTGTACGTAACAGCTGTCTGGTGATCTTTGTCACATCACCACTATTTATGTGTATCTGATACATGCTGCATTCTTATGCACGCATGTATACCCCTATACACACACACACACACACACACACACACACACACACACACATAGTCTTAAACTGACTGAACAGATTGAGGCTATGATGTACACTGTAGTTAGTATGTTCCTTGCTATAATGCGCCCCCCCTCTCCCCACTGTTTCCTCTTTCCCCACCCCAGTCTTTTCCAACTGTCCCCCTCCCTCTCCCCACTGTCCCCCTCCCATCCCTCTCTCCCCACTGTCCCCTTCCCCCCACCCAGTGCTGGGAGGCTGCCAAGGAGTGCTGGGAGGCGGCCGGGGAGTGCTGGGAGGTTGCCAGGGAGTGCTGGGAGGCTGCCGGGGAGTGCTGGGAGGCTGCCAAGGAGTGCTGGGAGGCGGCCGGGGAGTGCTGGGAGGCTGCCGGGGAGTGTTGGGAGGCTGCCGGGGAGTGCTGGGAGGCTGCCGGGGAGTGCTGGGAGGCTGCCGGGGAGTGCTGGGAGGTTGCCAGGGAGTGCTGGGAGGCTGCTGGGGAGTGCTGGGAGGCTGCCGGGGAGTGCATATAATCTCACAAGCCGGCCATGGCGCACAAAGGGTAACAATAATAGGGAGGACAAGGCTCCCCTCCACCTAAGGCCAAGAGCCTGAGTAACCGCAAGCCTCTGCCCACATATAATGATAGGGAGCCCGTAGCTCCCTAAACAGTATCCTAACACACACTTAAGCACACATACACACAACACACGTGTACACACACATACACACACTAACACACACACTAACACACACACAAACACACACATGTGTACACACACATGCGCACACTTGAAGAACATACGTATGTTGCTGTGCTCAGTTGGTGGGTATGGCTGCTTTGCCACACCCCATATGAGGCTACGTAGCCACTGTCTTGATAACTGGGGCATCCTTTCCAATGGGGAGTGTTGATGGGCTAACTGTAGGCTGTTTGCACTGTCATTGCTTTGGTGCGACTCTGGAGTGTTTATAGTTCACTGTGTGTAATTTTTTTTACTGCCAGATAGACCCCAACCTCTTTGCTGCCTGGGTAATATGTTTTGGCGCCTAGCTGTATAGGGCTTTTGAGCACTCTTACATGTAGTGGTTGTATTGAGAATAACATTATGATTTCTTATTTATTTCTGTTATACATTATGTGTGTGAGTGTGTATGTGTGTGTGAGCATTGCCTGTAGTTAAACACATCTATGATGTCAAATAATCAAAGTAACATGTACTGCGCTAATGGGTTGTATCTTTTGTCAGCTCCCGTACATTCATCTACAAGCTAGGAAATTAACAATGGTGGGCTATCCCCCCCCCCTCCCCGCCCAAGTGCATGACAACATACACACATACATTAGGTCCTTCTAAATAAAGTCACAAACACATAAGTGCACAGATGGCAGTACACATACACATGCATACACATCTACACACACATGCACAAATTGTAACCATATTTTCAATACTGTAGTCTTCATCAAAATTGTATGTATGGTATGTTTGCATGGTGTGATGTCTTAATATATTTTTATCCTGATAGGATCAAGCCTTACATTGATGGAAACTGGGAGATATGATGTGAACTTATATTTGTTGTATTATTACATCTGTACATGTACATGTTGTCAACCTGCACTTGTGAGACTAGCTGGTTGTAAATGAACTTTTTCCATATATGTACATGTCATGTTAATGTACATACATACATGACATAAAGGGGTGCGGCCATATCATATGACCATTATAAAAAAGCAAGTTTGTGAGTACTTATAGCAATGACACAGTACACTTCTATACATCATGCTATCACCAGTCCCTGGTGTGCATCTGATAGAGTCATGTGCATCAAATGAAATCAGGATAGCGGCCACCGCCAGACCTGTGTGCATAAGATTGAATCGTCAGGCTATCCTGATTGTATCTGGTCGCTACCAAGACACTATTACACTAAAGTTAATAAGATTCAATTTGATGCACACTGGCTGGGTCAGGTCGCTAACATGTTTCTAATTGATGCTCACCAGGGTCAGCTGGTCGATACCACAATCCTATCAACTGCACACCAGAGACTGGCCAATAGCATGACTTTATTTGATGCACACTGGGTCTGGCTGCTAATATGATTCTATCTGATGCACACTGCTACAGACAGGATTGCCGCTAGCATAGCTATAGTTAAAACTACAAATCAAGTCATGGTAGTGGCAATCCTTGGTGTGCATCAGATAGAACCATGTTAGCGACCACACCCAGTGTGCTTCAAATAGAATCAGGATAGCGGCCAGACACAGGTTTGTATTGAATTGAATTTTTTTGCATCAAATAAAGTGGCAGTCCCTGGTGTGCATTTAATAGAGTCGTGGTGGCTGGTGTGCATCAAATAGAATCATGTTAGTGGCCAGACCCGGTATTCTGATGTGCATCTAATAAGTCATATGTCTGTAATAAGTTGCTTTTGAAACCCTAGTTTGGAACAAATACAGCATACGAGACTTCCATTTCAAATGAATGTAACGCGCATGCGTAGACTCTTCAAAGCCACATGCAGGTATGGCGTCATCGTCGGGAAATCTACTGCAACTAACCGTACGTTCCTATCAGCCAGAAGAAGTATCTTACGTAGGTCTTCAAGTATATTGAGGGACTAGTGGCTAATTCCCAGGTTTCTTCTCTAACAGATCCCTGAGCAACGATCAAGTCATGGCGTCACAGCAGAACCTATCAATCGATATACTAGTACCATGACGACGAAGAAGACCGCGCCGAACCTTAGGTCCTAGGCAACATGGCGATGCTGTTTGCACTACTCCTGCAGGAGAATCATTTTCAGTAGCGGATATGTATAACAATTAGTAAGAGAGGTTGCGACCAAAACTGTCTCAAAGCGATGCTGTAACATCAACTCGATAGAGAAGGACATCACTTTCTGTGTAGGTACAGTAACGTTATATCGGCTTCTTTTTTTTCCCCTTCCTACTGAGAATCAGCTGAAGTCTCAAGAAGCGTAAGCAGTGTGGCTTTGTATTGGTAACGGGAATTCTTTGTTCTCAGAATCTCAAGCGTCCATAACGCTGAAGTGATGTCTCGGATATCAGCATAGAAGAGGTTGAAGGTATACTTGTTGTCGGTTAAATGTGTGAGTCCTATCATTTTTGGTATGTAGTTGGCATAGCGAACTACAACCGGACTCTGAAACGCATTCCAAATGAAGCCGATTTAATTAAAGGGCAGGCAATCCGAGCACAACTAGGTAAGCGCTCGAATTCAAAAATGTTGTACGTGCGTTTCTAGTCTTAGTTTTATACACTATAGTTATGGGAGCGGCGATCCGCACAAGTAACAGATCACGCAAGAAAGGGATGTACTGAACGTGTCGGAACTGGAGTCACAGTGGGACGATGCTAAGAGGAGATCGGAGGAACTAAACGCGTTTTTGGACACACTCGGGAGAGCAAAACAAGGCGCTACGGAAGGAGAGACAATTGGGCCCACCGCGCTCGGAACTTTCCTGATGGCCTTTCCACCTGCATGGATGCTTCACCGTCGCCGAATGAACTCGTTCTCTGTTGATTTTTTGTTTTGTTCCCTGTATATACTTTCTATGTACTCGCTTATAACAGATTAAATCTTTATAGAAGAGGCCTGGAAACGAGGATATGCAGGAAATGAGGGACTAATTCAAAATTCATGATTATGTTATACATTGTGTTATACTCTTTGCTATTGTTATACATATTGTTATTCATTGTTATACTAAATGTTATACAGAAGTTATACACAGTGTTATACTATAGTTGTTATACGCAACTGTGTATAGAGTATCCATACGCAAAGTTATACACATGCGGATAACACGTGTATAACGTGTGCATAACACATGAATACACGCGTTATACAGTACTGTATAACAACCCTTTTTACACAGTGTGGATTGTCATCTCACGACAGTGAAAATAGGTTCCAGGGCTCAGAGTTCCATGATCGCTTCCATTTACCTCCCTCTCTTGAGAAGACTACTACCCTCAGCTGTACAAGAGATCTGATGGATGGATGACTTGGGGGTGGGGACCACTTTTTGAGAAGAACTCAGAAGTTAGAAAATCACCTTGTGTAAGCTATAAGATGGCGTGCATATATTAAATGACTGAGCGCGCCCCAGCCTCTGGCGGGAAAGCCGTACCGGTTGACAATCGTTGCTGCGAAACATAGCGTACCGGTAGGCACCAATACAAAAAAAAAAAAAAAAAAGGAAACAATGTCACACACTGATTTCCTTAACGCACTTGCCGAGGTGTGCGAGACAGCAGAGCGAATACCCGTACCGATGTACCACACCTCTCTCCTTACCTGTTGCTGCCCTGGATACGCGGAGCCAGGGTACTATTCTCCTGCGGTACCGATCGCAACCCTCTCGTGTTTTCCCCCCTCTTCGTCCCCATCCCCCTTCTCTTCCGTTTGCTTCTCGCCCTCGCCCGCATTCGTCTCGACGCTGCAAAATGGACGTGCGTTCCAGCAGTTCCTTGACGACACCTGGCCCGAAATAACGTTACGTCGGGGGAGCGCAGTCATCAGAAACACTCTATACGAGAAGATTGCCGAAACGCTGAGGGGGGGAGAGACCACTGCGCGCTTGAAACACTGGGTAAAGAAGTCGGAGTTCTTCCTGATCTGGCCGTACCAGCTGTCAGGGGGAGATTGGACGCGGGAAAACTCAAGGGCGCGGCCAGTTACTCACTCAGGCTGGTAGCGCGGCTGGAAAACTTTAGCCACATAATCGCTTTTTATCACAACGACCAAATGGGACACCGCGGTATAAGGAAGACCTACGCCATGGTAAGCTGCTATATATCTCGGTGTGTGTATGTATGTGCGTGTGTGTGTGTGGTATTGCTAAAATCCAATCGCCCTTAAAAAGTTCCAAGGAATTGCCATAAAAATAAAATGGGTCACGGCTGTTACAATTGCATTGAAACGTGGACATTAGGCCCACACCCACTATGAATGTTAATTACCTAGCAACATGACTAATTAACTCCCTAGCAACACATGTAATCCGGAAAGCAGGATTTTTAAAGCACACCTTTCACAATATCTACGATTTGATGGCACAGCTATCTGCAGCGAAGCATTTGAAACACAATGATACCAATTTCATTGCCTGTCTATTTATTCTAAAAAGAGCCATCCGTTTCAAAGATTAATGGTACAGCGTGGGTACCCACGAATCGCACGGGTTTGTGACAAATCCCGCCTTATTTTTTGTTACTAAAATATTGTCATGGGAGGTGAAGAGGTTGTTTCAGTTGTTTTTGTTGTCGTTAGGCTCCCACGCGCGCTCGTGAGTAAGTATTTTGTCCGCTGAATATGTCAAACTGCGCCGCCATTTGGATTTAATATTCATGTTTTAATCTTTTTCCTTGTCCTTGTCACTGGCCGCGGTACTGCAGTTGATCCATATGGTGTGGGACATTGAGGTAGTGCTCCTTCATTATGCTTTTTAGCTTTAGTTTACATTTTGCATGAATTGATTCAGCTCCCTGCTCTCCCATTAAGCCACAGCCTGCTTGGTGTGTTGACATCCCCATGTGATCCTTCAGGAGATGCATTTTTACAGTTCTTTTCATACCTCAAAATGTGCTGTCCTACCCCAGCTTGCTTCAACCACCTGTAAGGTTATGGTTATCTACGCACATACTCCTTTAATTTGCTGCTGCATGGATGTGGCTAACCTGTTAAGAATCCACGGGATTCCAAGCATGGATTTGATGGCAAGTCCTAGCTTGCTTCAGTGGAATGTTAATAGTGATCCCTGCATCATGGAGTAACTTTTCTTTCCTTTCCTCACTCAGTTCATCCTCAAACAAGATATCAGCATCCTCAGCACCAGCACTCAGCATGGATCGTGTCATCTGAAGCTCATGAACATAGCACTTGTGGTGAGCTCAGAGAGTGGTGCTCGTGGTGTGGATATGCAAACCATCTTCAAAGGTTGTATATGACAGATCAGTGTTAAATTTCATTTACACTTACTGTCCCTCCTGTTGGAATCTGCATGCAGTTCTTATTAGCATTTAGCATCTGGTGCATGCAGGACTTCACTAACAAGTTGCATTTTTTGTCAGTAGTGCCGTAACAATGTGAGGCGTAGCTGATTGCTTTCATGCTGCTCCTGCATGTGCCACATGCCACCATAACATCATGCAGGAGTTGCTGAATCAAGCTAGAAGTGGAATTGACATCCCTGCACTCCAAGGGTGCAGTGGAGTGATAGCAGGGACAGCATGCTGCAGATAGCTATATAGGTGGATCCCACCAGTCAAGTGGCACATACTAGCCTGCACATGGGGAACACACCCAGACAGTTCGAGCATTCCAACTCATTAAAGAGAGTGTCTGGGTGGATTTAGCTGCGCTGGGGGGGGGGGGGGGGGGGGGGGGGGGGGGGGGCGATCTTTATTATTGGTGGCAATGGCTCCACAATTTCAGCTGTTTCCAGAATATGGCCTGTATTTGGGCCATCTATCCTTATAGACAACCTTGGAGTGCATGTGGTAAAAAGATATATGACAATTGCTAGATCTATCCATACCTTGCACCCATCTGAACCAATCATACGGCTTCAGTAAGCACTTGTATGTGCGCTTCTCCTTTTGCGCTGCAATCTTCCTCCTTAACACCAATTGGCACTTGTTGCAGAACATTGGTGGGTGGATCTCAGGGCAGTCTTTGGATACGTCAAAGTGGAAGCAATTTCTCAGTGAAGCTTGTGCACTTGTATGCACGTGTGTGGCGTTCTAGCTTAGCAGATAATACCGCCTGCTTCCTCACCCTTTGTTTAGCTTGCACCCACAGACCCGGCATAGGTCTTCCAATTTACAGCTACTACACGCGGTATTCATTAGAAACAGTTTGTGGTTTGTTTCGTTGTATGGCCTATATAGGGCGCGTGGGAGCCTGTAGTATTCATAGCATGACTAACCTTTCTTTGAACTTCACTTCTTACCTTTTAACATGGAGTTTATAAGGCGGGATTTGGAGAAAAGTAGCAACCAAATCGTCGAATTTTAGACAGGTAAATAAGTATCGCGATGCGCAACTGTTAGTGTATATTGAGCCGATGTGCTTTTCCTTGCGCATACGCAGTATGGGATTAGTAAGTGGTTGTTTTATAGCTAGCATCGATAGGATTTTGCATTACTGTAACGGGCTTTGCATAAACGGCCTCCTTTAGATGTTAGTTTTATAATGAGCTTATTGTACGCCATATTTGTCAATACCGTAATTCGGTTTATTCAATCTAATTACAAAACCTATTGTCACGGACGAAACAGCCGTGGGGTCAATGCAAGAGAAATTGGGCTTTTGCAATTTTATTGGAACAGGATAGTTGCTCTCTTCAAAACAGTCTAAAATTGAACAGTGCATCAGCATCTAATACTAAAGACTATGTTCTAACAAGACCATTGTATATCTGTTTGTTAGCTGTCTCTTCTCTATTCAGATCCAGAAAGAGTTTGGCTATCTGCCCAGAGCAGCCGTGGGCAAGTACATAGAACTATGCAAAGTATGCTCCGTGAACAGACCCCCAAAAAACAAGTCCCCAGCATTGGATATGGCAGGTGGTGGTGCCTCCAGTGAGTCCTTTGACACTGGTTATGAGACTTCAGACTCAAGGAATAGTACACCAACGTTTGATATAGACTCTCAGGCCTGCAGGTGTCCTGAAAATACATTATACAACAACCGCGGTAAATATAAATACCAAGGACCATCAGTATCTGCTCCCTCACAAACATATCTACCTCCTCCTCATCCCCACCCCCCACCGAGATTTTGCTGTCATGTGTGTGTTGCATTGCAATGCTTTTTTCATCTCATGTTGTTGGCTCAACTCAATCTAAGATACGATAGCTCCTGAAATGATGTAGGTGTGACTAGGTGCTATGTGTGTTATCCCCTTGTTTACCCACCTTTATCACATGCTCTGGGCATTGGCAAAAGTTAGATATAACGAGAAAGAATTATGACATAAATACATACAACTATTAATGAAAGGGGTACAGTTTAGTTAAATAATAGGCTAATTTTTGTAGGTTCTGTTCCTGAGGTGGTGACACATTAAAAAAGACTTTCTCTAACAATCTAAACATGTTTCTACAACTTCTTGTATATTGTAAATTAAAAACAAAAAACAATGCAAAAAAAGCGGGAACTGCTTGGAAAGGTGACTTGTGCCACCTTTGAACCTTATATAAAAATATACGCAATCTCTCTATTGTAGAGGAGGACAGGTTGAGGACACACAATAGCTGCAATTTTTTCTTCCAGTACAACACCTGGTACACATCCAAGTCTGCATCTCCAACATGAAGGATTGCTCACCAGGAAGGCCTGTGTGTGGGAGGGGAGGAGGTGTGTGGGGGAGGGGAGGAGGTATGTGTACAAGGAGGTGTGTGTGTGTTATTTACATGCATGGCCTCATTATTAATTAAGCGAAGAAGCCTCTTACCTGGATCACATTCCAGGCATGCTGCCTGTAGAACACGTCCACAGGCAGAACCACACCCTGACCAGAAGACTGAGGCTTCAAGAGCCCTTCAATAGCCTAATACAAGAAACATTACCCCCATGCTCATGCTCACACCCTCACCCTCCCTCCCCACACCCTCTCCTTCCTCCCCACACCCTCCCTCCTCCCCACACCCTCCCTCCTCCCCACACCCTCCCTCCTCCCCACACCCTCTCCCTCCTCCCCTCACCCTCACTTTCCCTTCACCAGGAGAGGGTGTGGTTGATAGGATGGTTGATAGGATGAGAAGGGTTACCATGAGTGAAGAGAAGGGTGACCATGAGTGCAGAGAAGGGTGACCATGAGTGCAGAGAAGGGTGACCATGAGTGCAGAGAAGGGTGACCATGAGTGCAGAGAAGGGTGACCATGAGTGCAGAGAAGGGTGACCATGAGTGCAGAGAAGGGTGACCATGAGTGCAGAGAAGGGTGACCATGAGTGCAGAGAAGGGTGATGCAATCAGGTTAAGGCAGAGGAGGAGTCAAGCGTCCTGTATAACAGGTGACGACAAAGACACCAGACTGATTGATGAGTGTGATAGATAAAGCTTAGCTGAATAGAACAGCTGCTGGGGTCAATTATCACCTTATGTGGTAATAATAAGACCATATGAAAATACTTGGTGGTGGTGTGTGAGAGCAATGCTACCTAAAGGCCTGCATACACGGGGCGACTTACTACCGATTTGTCGTATGTAACTCAAATGAATATTCCGCAAGCCATCTGTAAACTAAACAATTACGGAACTTTTACCCATATTCATTCGAGTTGCATGCTACGCTATTTCACAGCATGTTTATTAATAGCTTAAATTAATTCCCGTGTAAGGTGGGGAGAGGGGTGGGGTGGTGGGGTTTCCAGGGCACCCACTCATTTAAATACTTGTAACTGACCATATTAGAAATTAAACTAATCTATTAACAGACCTAATTTATTAACTAGCCTAGATTATTAACAGACCTTCATTGCTGGCCAGCTCTTCAAGTCTTCTTTTCTCTTTAGGGTCACTGCAATGGGTGGAGAGCATCAGCAAGAAGGCCTGGGGAAGAGGGAGTGGCAGTCACAGAGGAGGTGTAGTCATCTGACTGTGACCAGGGGGAGAGGAAAGAGGAGGGGGAGAGGAAAGAGGAGGGGGAGAGGAAAGAGGAGGGGGAGAGGAGATAGGAGAGGAGGGAGAAGGAGAGAGGAGGGGGAGAGGAGGAGGGAGATAGGAGGAGGGAGAGGGAAGAGGGAGAGAGAAGAAGGAGAGAGTGTGTCTACAGCTTATAGCTAAAAATGGTACATTGAGTTCGTATGGAACACTTGCTACAAGTGCTTTGCTTCTAAATATTGCCATCCAGTGTGGTCTAGAACGGCCACACACACACACACACACATGCACACACACATGCACACACACACATGCACACACACACACACACACACACACACACACACACACACACACACACACACACACACACACACACACACACACACACACACACACACACACACACAGGCCCTCACTTATTTGGGCACAGCTCTGAAGTCAGCACAATGAGTGAAGAAATGTCTAACAGTACAGCCAGCTGGAATGTTGAGGCAGAACTGTGCCTATGGGATTGGGAGAGGGGAGGCGGTAAGTGAGGTGGGAGGGTGAGGAGGCAGGTGGGGGAGGAGGGTGGAATATGTTTGTACTATTGACATACTTTTCTTCTTAGCAGCCTCTGGTCTCACAGAGATCTTAACAGTACAGTTTGCAACTTTGAGCAAATCCAACCTGTTGAAGCGAGGGAGGGAGGGAGGGAGAGAGGGAGGGAGGGAGGGAGAGAGAGAAGGAGGGAGGGAGAGAGGGAGGGAGAGAGAGAGAGAGAAGGAGGGAGGAAGGGAGGGAGGGAAGGAGGGAGGGAGGGAGGGAGGAAAGAGGGGAGGGAGGAGGAAGGAGGGAGGGAGAGAGGGAGGGGGGAGGGAGAGAGAGAGGGAGGGAGGGAGGGGGAGAGGGAGGGAGGGAGGGAGGGAGGAAAGAGGGGAGGGAGGGAGGGAGAGAGGGAGGGAGGGGGAGGGAGGGAGAGAGGGAGGGAGAGAGGGAGGGAGGAAAGAGGGGAGGGAGGGAGGGAGGGAGAGAGGGAGGGAGAGAGGGAGGGGGAGGATGATGTTCATGATCATTGCACATAGTTGCCACACAGTTCCTCATGCACCAATACAAGTGCACCTTGCTGAATAGCCAGATATACCTTTAAAAAAAAAGTACATACCCTTATCAGAAAGTTCAGTGAACCACATCCTATCCCTTGTACGACCCGTACTGGCACAGATATGCCTCGCCACATCTTAGTGCCTGCAATAACTCCAATCAATTCACCACTGAAACCAATAGATACCTTACCATGCCAAGTGTCGTAGGAATTGACCATCCCAAGTTGTTGTACACACTGCTTTATAGTAGCCTGGCAGTCATGGGCTACCTCTGGGATGTTTAACCCTTTGTTAGAAAGAAAACGTGAAATTGTAAAAAGTTGGGACACAAGAGCAAACCGCGGGCAATAACTTGAGGCAAAACTATCTTAGTGCATGCCACCTCCCTGGTCTGAGCAACTCTGTGCTGCTGTCTGGAAAGAGTGGAAATTCCAACAATCCTATGTGTACTGAAATGGACGATACGCTGATAAACATGGGCATTTAGAACTTATGTGCATACCTTCCAGTCAGACAAGGTACTGTTGAGTGGTATGCATTTGACGTAGAATTGTGACGTGCATCAGTTATAACCCACTATAATATCGTAAATATAAAAATAAACTTTTTGTTTTAATGTGGCACTCTTACCTCTCCACTTGTAGCATGGTGAGGGCTTTCCTTCACACGTTCAACAGCAGCTTGCTTTCATAGACTCTTCTGCTACATCTGCCACCACTTGCTGGTACAGTTTGTTCAGATAAACTGATGGATTACAACAGGATGTAAAATAATATAAATCGATCATCTCAGCCCCACCTGAGCTGATATAATATACTGGCATGGCAACATGCCAGCACAGGTGATAGCATGGACCAGTCTGCAAAAAGAATCACATTTACATTGATATTACTAAATCCAAATGGTACTCTTACTTCTGATTAGCAAGGTAATGACTAGACAGCACTCTGCAACTAGCCCAGACACGTGACTGCTTGCAGTGTGGGCAAACAAACTGGATCCTAGCTACATGTCCCTTCTAAGTGAGTAGTAAATGACAGAGCATTGATTACGGTACTCATATTACCTTTATGAAAGAAGCTATAGTCCAAGATGGGTTGGAGAGACAGCCACACTGCTGGACAAGGCCCAAACA
>JABACO010000579.1:0-28543 GCA_013339895.1 Ephydatia muelleri | reverse complement strand
TCTATTCTATTCTATTCTATTCTTTATTCTATTCTATTCTATTCTATTCTATTCTATTCTAAATCTATTAAGCACAACAAATATCATTTGGCATTTCTAGTACATTATTAATGTTCTGTTTATGAAGCTTTCTTAAATTTTAGTCACATAATTCGTTAATAAATTGAAATAATTCATTAAGAATAAGTAACCACTCTTTTTCAAGTTAATGAATTTATAGAAACTAGTACCTACGTAGGTGCTTTTTAACCCCTATTCACCTGCAAATGTGTCCTTTATACAAGACACATTTGGCTGTATACAGGACAAAGCTGTTGATTGTATTATGAGCATAGAATGATACTTGATTTAAAGGTCCAGGGCATCATAATTACAGAAATGGTTATGATTATTTTCATGTCATGACCTAATTTTTCACAACCTAGGATTTATTTTTTTTGTCACTATGAGATGTTTTGCAATTTATAACAATACCAAACTCTTACTTTCAAGGAGCTTTTCTCTCAAAAGGAATGTATTTCAGACTTCAAACTCTGACTCGATAACACCAACTCATATATATAATTTTTATTTTATTTTTATTACGGTTTGTATGGTTTATTATGTTTTTTCTTCTTCACACAGGTAAAATGTATACTAAAATGTATAACCGAGCATCAAGTTGTTGTTATTATTGAGCATTGTGAATTTATGTGGCTTCTCATTTGTTGACAAATGTCAATTAAAAATTCAAAAATCATGTGAGAATGCATATACAACACTCACAGCAGCACGCTCTTCACAGAAATGCTGCATGCTTGGCTGCACGGTATCTTCCTGTGGATGGCCCACACATGTAAAATAATGCTTCATTTTCTCCATGGACAGAACAGGCCTTTGCTAAAGAAGTATGCCTTTTGACCACAGGTCTTACCAGTGTCTGTCACAACTTTGCACCTGCCCATAATGAGTAGTGATCAGGTAAGGATAATTCACTCGCTTCACTATAAGGTCTCTGTCTGCATCGCAAAACAAAGTCAGATTGCTTTCCAGACATACAGAGTGCTACAGCCAATGCATTAACAAATTTCTTGAGTGTTGGTATGGATTCATTCTTGCAAAAAAAATGCAAATGCCAAAAACGAATTTACAACTATCATCCCCAACACAGTTTGGAATATATGCACCCACCAATCCTTGGTTTGTCAGATTACCGACATTAACACAATCGTCTTCTCCGCTAAGGACACGTTCTTGAGAGACCTCTTTCTGATGACTGCTCGGTGTCATCTGATGATTCTACTGTAGCATCAGATTCATCCCTTTCGTCTATCTCATTTGGTGTAGATAGAGCCTTCGACATATCACTCAATCTAGAGCGTTATGGTGTCTTGATCGTCTTTAAAAATCGAATGTTGCGCCTCATATTCCCTTATCACATGGGGATGAAAGGAGGTCCATTCCACTCGAAATTTCCAAGACCTAAGAACTTTCCTTCTACTACACCTTTCGACCAAAATTTTCATTAATTCCTTCTTTTTCGCGACATTCGTACCTCGTGCGCGTATCTTTGACCTATCTCCCAACCTTTTCCGTTAACCTTTACTAAAGACGCCCACCAGCGAGAGTAACTCGAGAACTGCCTGCTTCCATCATTTTTAACTGAGGTCACGTATAAAAAGGGCTTCAAAAATTGTCCCTTACGCAAGACATTTGTCCTTCGTACGGGACGTCAGGTGAATAGAGGTTAAACCCTCTGTAAATTCCATTTAACTTTCCGCCAATTATGTACGATTGAATAATAGTAAGTTTTAACCGACACATTAGTACTGCCGGATGCATAAGGTCTTCTGTGTGTTTTATGAACCGTACAGTCCAGTGCATGTGTATGTATATTTTCACGATATCCTTATTTAATGTCAGGCCTGACAAACTCATGTGAGTAATAAATTACGAATTTGGTTATCCGCGTACGGAACAGTAGTTTCTCTGCCTGCATGAAGTTTTGCAGCCTGTTACTGCTACCCAATGTACGATGCACTGGGCGCAAGCCATTGCATTACAGGGAAGTTCCATTGGCTGTGTTAGAGTGTCCAAACACACTGGGCACTCAAGTTGGTCCATTGCTAAAGGAGGTCTTGGATCAGGATACTCAGGTGGGATGACTGGGGGGGGGGAGGGGCATTCTTATTGACACATCGAATGATCATGTTAGGGTTTATTCCTGGTAAGCAGCATCCTTTGAGTTCTGACACTGTGCAGGGGTTTTTTTTTATGAAAGTGCTCACATAATAGCTGTATGCATAGCAACACCTTCATATTTTATGTGGGCACATGTGTAGTCATTTACCTTGCATTCCAGGTCTGAATGCATCTCCCACTGAAAGGAGGCAGTGCATCAAACCTGGTGCTCCTGGTGCTGAAGGATTTCCTGGTCCACTGCAGAATCTGTACAAGAGATATGAGGGCTGCTATCATGATTGCACTCCATCACATACACATGAGGAGCAATGATCAGCTGCTAAACTCATCAAAAGGATCAGTCCTGAAAAAGGTGTATTTTGACTTCATTCAGGGGGACAGTTACGCATATTTAGTGTCAATATGCACTGCAAAAACTACAACTGTATAGCCACATAGCTGATGATCGGACTGAATTCACTGATCATGGCCGCCTAATTCATGTCACCAATGAAAATAATACAATTATTTGATCACTGTCTTCTCTATGGCATTGGAATTTTGAAAGCACATCATCCTTCAAGGGGAAAAGAGAGTCCTTGACTTCACCTTGAAAAGCTAAAACCTAGCTCGATAAAAGGGTTAATTGTATATGAATTTTGCCACAGCACCTCTTATGAGTCATGAAAGTCTAGCAGAGTACGAGAAATCTGGTTAGAGAACTTCTTCGCATGCAAATGTGTTATAGGTGTGAGAAAAAAATGATATAGCATTTTGCGACAAATTATATAAGCTATGGATCTGTGGGAGGCGGTAAGTGGGCTAGGATCAGTATAAAGTTGTTGGCGTCTTTAGTTTGCAGATGCATATTGTTGTGGAGCGTGTCGAAGCTACATTTGGAAAAGATATCTTCATTTTAACATTATATACTGCATAAGTGTGCAATCGGAAAGAAATGGTGGCTACTCAAAGAATACAATTTCGTTGTGCTACACATTTTGAATGCAGCAGAACAGCTAGTATGTGTGGTCGTTACGTTGTACAGTGGACCTTAGAGTACAGAAGAGTGGATCACTTATCATGAGAGACGCATGGTCCACCGGACTCCACCCCAAGACGGCAGACCACGCTCTTGTACCAATTATCGGCAGCCAAATATTATACTTGATAGGGGAGGCATACGTAGTAATTAACAAAGCATCGCTGTGGAAGGCGGGGCTCATAATCATGACGTGGTTGTAGCAAGGACCACGCCCCTTTTAAGAACTGCAAAGATGTCCTCGGTGCAATCTGTTGCCATAGAAGCTGCAAGCTCTGCCATTTCCTCACCACGAAGGGCCAGGTACAATGGTCATACTGTATAGTGTTGGCTTTTGCTGATGTGTGATAATTAATAGGTCTCAAAGTGGCGGGCGCATAATAAGTGTGATAGGGGACCTAACGAGACATGACCAAAACAAATATGTAAGTAGCAGGGCTCTGTTGTTCAATACCGTTGTGTTAGATGTTGTTCACGGCGTACCGATAAACGTTTGGCCGTTGTTTGCAAGGACAACGATAGCGCCGTTACCAAGGACAAGGATAGCGCCGTTACCGAGAACGAAGCTCTTGAGAGGTGTTGGAGTGCGTACAAGGGAGAGAGAAACTTCAGCAAGCATCCCAAAAGTCGATACTTTGCAGAGGTCAGTCACTAAGCATGATCGGAGGCTGCCTGAGTTATGACACCTGTCAGAGATTGTGGTGTGGGAAAGAAAGTTAAGGGGAGGGGCATATTTTAGATAAAGGCGTCCATTGCTTGTGCAAGTCCAGATGTTACGCATACAATGACGTACTACAGTTAGATCTAACGAATACACATTTCTAACTTGATTTATGTAGTTGGTGTACATATTATATCTGGTACAGTGTATAGTGGTGGGAGGGGCTGTATTGTACCCAGTCCAACCTTAAGGATGTCCCTTCATAACGCAGTTGCTTCAACTGCTAGCCACGGTAAGGGCAACTCAATGGCTTTACTCGGATCCTTGCGACCAGCACCGCGTCTACGTCCTACGATGCCTACGTTTGCTATTCAGAGACGAAGCCTATCAAGTCGGTATTTTCCCATGAAGTGGCATGCAGCGTTAATTGATGCGACATCTTGTGTTAACAGGCCAAAGCTTTGGAGATCCCCAATGTGTTGCCTGCACTAGCTGAGGTGAGAGAGAAGCGCCGATCATGGCACTGTGTTACCCCATTTTTCTTCTTAGAGCTGTAAGAAATTTGTCGAGGTTTACTTCAGTACACGTGATACGTGCATTGTTGAAGCTCTCACCGAGCTAACAAGTGAGCCCAAAAAACGCTGTGAAATCTCACGATGCTGTGCATGTAGACATGTACATTCGGATATGTTGGTTCTAAACACAACATTGTGATGGACTATTTTGTCCCGCTTTTCTCCCCACAACATGCAGATATATTTCAAAAACTTGCAAATAGTGTATGCTATCACTCCAACCTATTCAAAGAAGGCATTCACCATAGCCTTGTCCAGTTGCTGTCCTGTCATGACCTTGCTATCCTTCAGTGCTCTCTGAATGGTCTCATCAACTTCTGCAAGGAGTAAGCAGCTCATGGGATTGGGAAGTAAAAAAAATGTCCTACTGTTAATATTCATTTTGTAATATACAGACCAATGAGCTGTCGTAATTTATGCCAGCTTGACTGTACTGAAAAGTTGCTGTACCTCCTGCAGTATTCAAACACTGAATCTAAGCAGTAAGCCAAATATGCATATTATTTATAACAAAATGTAATTATGCAATATTCTTAATATTGATCGCTTCAATTCTAAACATAAATAAATTTGTCAGTGATTTAGCCCAAGAAAAGGTACAGCTAGCTGTTTTCTGCATCAGTACAGAATCACTTCTGTAAATTGAGTATTGTAATGGTTTTGAGTCCACTAGAACTGCAGAATTAAAAACGTTTTCAATTATTACATACATGTATAATAAATTGCAATTATATTTAACATCACTTTGCTGGCTGTGGCATTAGCAATTTAAATATGTGTTCCAGGTTTTTCCAGATTTCTTATTTTATACTAGCCCTATTTTAAATTAAACTTCATAATTTTTGTTGATGATTGTTCAAACTAGTGGACAACATCTAATCTTCATTTATTGTTCAATAAAGGTTATATCATCTTAATGTGTGTTTAGGTAAGGTGCTTTGATAGTGCAGAACATTTAGATGCTTTAGCTGAATACAATGCAGATATGATATACATGCATAGACAGCTCTGAAAAGCTTTTGCTTTATTAATGTTAGTTAGTAAAGGGAAATTAAGGTGTCCATTGAGAAAGAAATGAGGTAGAGAAAGTACTTCACATCTTCCTAGTAGCCACAATAAATCTCCATTCCCTGCCACGAGATATAATCTATATGTACCACAGGGCTTTCTCATCTTCCTTCCCGTTCAAGTTTAGGATATAGAACAGAATTCATTAAAAGACAAACAAATGAAATTATTCTTAATTGCTATTTTTGTTCACATCTTTTTACTCAATATTATCACCATACTTACTTATACTTATAGTTTGCCATAGAACACTGCATAAATGATTTTACCTTCTACCTCAGTCTTGCCAGTGACCTCCTCCTTCTATTGAGCCAAGAGGCAGTAATCAGAGATCAGATGGCCGACCTTGATGGGCTGGGATTATGCCTACGGTAGGATTATTGTCAATTATAAATGCAACCCTACCATTCTACCCTGAATGGCTGTTTGATTGGGTTTTTGCTCAATGTCTCAATCTCATCCACCTCAACCCGTTCTGTAGTTTACTGCACTCGAAGGACCTTCGCTTGCTACATCGATTGGTGAGAGCAATAAGTGGGGAGGGTGGAGTGTATGGTGGGGTGAAGGGAGAAGGGAGAAGGTTTAGAGCTTCAGGGGTTATAAGAGAATGAGAACTGGTCAGTTCGTTCTATTATTCTTTATCAGAGTCCTAACATTGAAATTGCATGGTTTGGCATCTTAGGTGAAAATTCTGGACAGCCTGGCAGAGGATGTGGCACAGCAAGAGGCCATACGGTTGAGGGGTGGAATCCCATTGCTGCTTAACATTCTCAGGTAAAAGGTTCTATGCTTTGTAACCTTGCATGAGAGGATTTGTGTTTGTGTGGAGTAATACTTGTGTGGTAGTCTATTAGAATATGCAATTTTGTTACATAGCATGATTTCATGTATACAGTCTTCACAATTGCAATTATCTACCAACACCAAAACTTCCAGAGGACAGAGCAATGAAGGGCAAGAGGGGACTGGTAGAGAAGGATGGGGAATTAGAGAAGGAGCAGGAGGAGGCAGTGATGTGAGTGATGCTGTGCTATCACTCAGGGCCGGTGAGTCCCCCTTCCTCAACCAACACCCATCAACCTCCCTCAGCCCTCTCACAAGTCCCATTCCACCAATGTTCCCCTCACTGTGACTATTAAAGTTAAGAGAAACTTGACTTATTTTGATGGTATGTCTTTCACAGCATGCTGCTCAACAATTGCACAGTTGGTCTTGAATGATGCTAGTTCACAACTGGTGGTAAAGGTTAGTTAACAATTTCTTATTCCCACTGTTTCTTTGCTCTTCCAAAACTCACAACTGTTAATTTTCTCCTCTTTGTGCCTTCATTTAATTTCCTCATATCCCCTTCATCGCACCACTATACAGGGCAATGGGATTTACCTCATCTCAGCACAGCTCTTCCCCACACCTAATCCACTGTCTCCCTCTAAGCACAGAGAGAATCTCTGCTTGCATGCCCTTAGAGCTCTTAGGTTTGTTTCTCCAACAGTAGTCATCTTGCCCTTTGATCGTGCGTGATTCAATTATAGATTTCTGTTCAGCTTGGAAAGGAATCGGAAATTGTTCAAAACCCTATTCCCCGAAAAGGTCTTTGAAGTGTTCATTGATATAGGAAACTACACAAAAACTCTTAAGGACTATGAGCCTGTCATGAAGATGATTTCCAGTTTGCCAGTGGGTTTCTGTTTGCTCTTTTTCATCTGGCATATCCTATGTTGTACACACGGTTCTATCTATCCATCATCTATCCATCCCTCTCTCCATCAAATCCCTCCCCCATCCATCCTTCCAATTTCTCCTCACATCCCTCACTAACATCCACCCATAATTACTTCTTCCTTTTCTCTTCTTCATCTCTCCTCTGTTCATTGCCCATACATTTGAATCAAGACTGAGGAACAGCAAAAGATCAGATTGAGTATTGAAGAGTTGAATAAGAACAAGAGTCCAGTGTTCTCAATAGGGAACTATTATGTTTATGAGCTTCTGGGCAAAGGGGCATTTGGCCAAGTGTACAGGGTAAGGGTGTAGCAATGCCAATGTGAATTGACTGTTCAAACCCACTCCGTTTCCTCACCTCACTTTCTCACAAGGTAATGAAGCACCAAACAGAGTCCTACTATGCTATGAAAGAGGTATAGCTAAAATATTTGTGTGTTTTGTGCTGAGGGGCACCTGTTTGTATGCATTTGTGCTGAAAAATGTGTATATTTGTTCTGCGACGTATCTATATACATGTTCGTCACAGATCAGGATGGACAGCCCTGCTCTGGGAAAAAACTCAGAGGAGAGGACTGAGAGTGTTGGAAAAATTATGAATGAAGTAAACATTATTAAAGAACAGGTGCGATCTCCTAGTAATGCCTCATCTCTTTACTAGCGTTTTTCTACAGTGAATGTAGCACATTTGATTGACGCATTAATTTATTTAATATAATAAATGAAAGACAGAGTTAAGAATTGAAGAATAATGATCATTTTGTTAATGCCTGTCTCATCACATCACACTGCCTTCTCTCTCCAGCTCAGTCATCCAAATATTGTAAAATACCACAAATGCTTTCAAGAAGGTAAGCCTTCTTGCCACTCGGTGCTCTCTTATCCCTTCATTCGGGCATTTACGTTCAGGGAACCATCTCTACATTGTCATGGAACTGCTTGAAGGTGCTCCACTTATTGATCACATAGTTTGTGCTACGAGAGAAGAGAGAGAGGTTTTCGGAGGCACGCATGTGGAGGATATTTGGTCAGCTGATCCAAGGTCTTAGATATCTTCATAAAGAGAAGAAGATAGTCCACCGAGATCTCACTCCAGCAAATGTCATGGTGACTGAGGGGGACAAGCTCACCATTAGTGAGGAGAGCAAGGGATGAAGGTGGTGGGCAGATTGATTTTATTTGTGTATTTTGCACATGTGCAGCTGACTTTGGTTTGGCCAAGCAAAAAGACCGGGAGTTCAGCGTGTTGAAGTCCACTGTGGGGACTATTTTGTATTGGTGGTAAGACAAACACAACTGGATTTTCTTAAGATTAGAACCAGCTTTAATAAAGTCCTACAGATAGCATATAACTCACGCTATCATAATTTGGTATTTTTTTAAGGATACAAATAGTTGCAAACCTGCATTCTGAATGATGCGGTTCTGTAAGCATAGCAAATTCATGAATGTTTCTCGAAATGTACTACTAGAGACATTGCATTTGTAGATGTGTACTAATTGAATTTTGGAGAAACCAATCAAGTTCAATCAACTTTTCTATGAATGATTAATTGATTCAGAACACACTCAATTTCAACTCCTCATTGAAGCCCAACATGTCACTGTAATGAATTTAATTATGTATCAAACAGGAGTCAATTTAATCAATGCAACTCTGACTGGCACTGCATACGTATGCATGTACAAAAAACAAGCCTACAAACTGTCACAATACTGCTGTATAGGTTAATGTTGTACATCAGCTGCTACCATACAAGATGCGAATCATAAAATTAACCCTTCCTTTATTCTGGTTTGCATTAGATCTGTGGCTTTATTACAGTACAGTAATTTGATGCTTACTTTGGGTTTACCTTGAACATAGCTTGTTATTAAAGAGTAAAGCTATTGAAGTTATCACGGCATCATTGTTTAGGGAATTGTAGTGGCTAAAAATACTACTCGGCCGTTGTTGGGTTACATGCACAATGTTTAGAGCTCACAAATGGGCATGACTAGTGGGAGAGGTGCACAATGGCTCTTTAAATGTATGGAGCAATGTGGGTAGCATGATTGAGCAGATGTCTGTGATAGAGTTTTAACACAAACCAGCAGGTGCTGCTCAGTTACATAACAAAAGGAAATATTGGTATATGTGTCTCTTTGTATCTCTTTTCAATGCATTTGTTGGGAGTGTCAGATTGACACTCAAATAGAATAGTAGACCAGAAGAAAAGTTTCTCTTTCAGTGCATGTCAATGATAATATTGTATGCTGCTACACACAATCTTTTACTTTTTAAAAATCCATTTGCATAATATTGTTAATATAAACACTCAATACTTTATGTTATTAAAGTTACATGAAATGCAACAAACAAATGGCAAACACCTGTGACCCCCAAAAAATGGCATACAGATGCCTAATATAAGATATGGGAATGTTGCAGTGGAAAGTGACCTAATGCATATGTTGTAACAAACAATAGAAATGTAATTTGTATTGAAACGTTACATTAATTAAATATTCAGAACCTTGCAACTCCGCAACACATACCCTGATTAAGAATCATTGTGGTAAAGTATATTACAGACTTCTAGAATATCCACACTAACAAATCATAATCTTGGATGTCCATTTTTGGGGTAGGTTTAGGTCTTCCCAAATAATGATGATGCTAGATTTAGATAGCAAAAAGGTACGTAACAATGCTTGAAACATGTCACAAAGATTTTGGTAAAGGGTTGAGTCCATGGCTCTAAATAGTGAGAATGGTATACGCCTACCATTCTCACTGTTTAGAGCCATGGACTCAACCCTTTACCAAAATCATATGTCGTCTATTATGAACCTTTCCCTCAACACTGCAATACCTACATTAGCCCTGAGTTGGTGAACAGTGAGCCATATAATGAGAAGGCAGATATATGGGCAGCTGGATGTATCTTCTATCAGATGGCAATGCTCCAACCTCCATTCCAATCTGGGAATGTGCTGGCTCTGGCAAAGAAGGTTAGAAGCATCCTATCCAATTGCTATTGTGTTGAGATGTATACTTCTTGTTCTTATGTTACAAGATAGCAGAGGTGGAGTATGCTCGTGTACCCACTGGACTATATTCAGAAACAGTAACACAAGTGATTGAGAGGTACACTGATTGTTATACAAATGTCATGAAGAACATGTGCATATTCGCCTACTTTTTGCATAGTTAATACCGGTGGTAACTATTGTTTAATGATTAGTGTTCCGGTTCGGACCGAACCGGTCGAACGGTTCGAGGTTCGACTCGGTTCGATGTTCGTTCGAATATCTTTCGAACCTTTCGAACATCTCATTAAAATTCATTGCCTTGTATACCAGCGCCGCGAATTCATAATGATGATTGTTTGTTTATTTTATGTACAAGTACATGTCAGGTATACATATAAGAACCGTACGATAGAGTACTGTACTTACAGTAGCTAGCGCTCGCCCGGGAGTCGGGACATTACACTTATTTGCATGAATGCATGTATGACGTATGCTTCGTCAATGTATAATGCATGATAAATTGCAGCGTATCTATCTACTTTTGTTTCTTAACTTTCTTTTTTAAAGAAACAGTTAATTCGGCACTGATTCGTGCAATCACGCGCGAATCAGTGCCGAATTACATGTAACTGTTTCGTACGGTCATACAAATTTAACTTAACCAGTAATTATCATTGATAATTTTTAAGTACGAACCGTTCGAAGTTCGGTTCGAATTAAGTCGGTTCGGTTCGATGTTCGGTTCGAATGGATCGACCCGGAACACTATTAATGATAATATATGTGACATGTACAACATATAAGTTATGTACTGCCAATGCAATATCTTGATTTTAGATATACTATTTTCCTTTTTCCAACCTTGGATGCAAATATCTAGCATTACCATCTCCATCCAATATGCGACAGAAATGGGTACTTCGTTTTAGTGTGGGTACTAGCTACCCATATGTATTTGGACATTTCATGTTTCGCGACAGTGTTATGCATTTTTGGGGGTGTTTTCTAGTACTATAGTTCTTACTATTGTATTGTTCGCAGCCCTAGCGCCAACGCAAGACTTAATGAACAAAACACCACACTGTAAAGAAGCTCACACATAGACATATTCATAAAGTATACGGTATCATATAATAGACACCAACAGACAATACTATTATATAAGTCACATGCTATAGATACACTATAATTATGAAACTGTACAAAGCATTGGTTCTCAGCCAACTTGACCACTGTTATCTGCTTCTCCCTCTCCAATGCCAAACTACAGATGTTTGACTGCAAATCCTCAATGCAGACCTGACAGCGTGTGAGGTACTGTGCGATTGCTAATTGGTTTTTTCCTCTCCTTACTTTGTCCAATATGTCACATAGGTTGGAGCAATGATGTGTGAAATGATTATGAAGCAAGTAGATGAATTGGCATTTGAGAACATGTCTTTGATCAGAAGGCTTGCAAGAGAAAAGACAGAGTGTCAAAATACATGTATGTTGCAGGTGGCCTATGTTTGCAGCTCACCATTTGTATTTATTCATATACCACACATAGACAACAATGTTATGCATCAAATGAGTATAAACATGGTCGTTTGGAAGACATACAAAGCACCATAGGAACAATGCAGGCACGGCGCTGTCTCCTTTCTCAACTTGGTGAAGACAACAACCCCATGGAAGAGGTGGATGATGAGCAGATGCATAGAAGCAATGAAAGTCTATTTGTAGATGATGAGCAAGAAAAATCTGGATCACAGTCCACCACAAAGATAGCTTTAACCAAGTGGCTGCTACAAATCAATGTCATGCTTGGATGTGGATACTTCGGGTAGGTATTCAAAAAGGATAATATGTATCCTTCATTTGATGTGTCTCTCAAATAGACACTGAGCCTAGAAGGACCCCGAGTCAGTCTGCTGTTGTAGCCATGGGGACAGGAAGTGCTACCCATAAGATAGACATTGCAACTCCACCACGAGCTCGAGCAAAAGAGTTAGGATTTCGACAATCTGTGAGATCAGATCTCAACAGCTAAGAGAGTATGGTATAATTAGAAAAACAATTCACAACCATTACACAATCTTCATTTATAGCTCTTCTCCACATTTTAATCGTGGGCGTTCACATTCCGGTTAGCAAATTTAGCTGCTCTGTTCCTCACTGTATTTTCATGTTTCATTTGGTTACACAGTCACATCATTATTAGTGTAAATTCCCAACAAGTGCGAGAGATTGCGACCCCATTTCAGTTGATGTCTCAAGTCCACAAGTTACTCTACATCAACCAGGTTGTCATGCAATGGCTGCAAGCTAGCTGGTTTTGTGATATTCTTTCCCTCCTCCCCCTCCCTCTCTCTCTCTCTCTCTTTTCTCTCTCTCTCTCGCTCTCTCTCTCTCTCTCTCTCTCTCTCTCTCTCTCTCTCTCTCTCTCTCTCTCTCTCTCTCTCTCTCTCTCTCTCTCTCTCTCTCTCTACTCCCACACACAGCTTCCACCTTCATCATTTATGTCAATGCGGCGAACATTGGTGGAGCGCTTTGAACATAATTTATTTGCATATGGTACTAGTGCTGGTTCTTTAAAAGTAGAAATACACAAGGTAACCTTTGCATATTTAATTGCTCTCAACTTCCCTACCCAGGATTAATTTAAATCCCCACATGTGAAATGTATGGACACATATGCACACTGGGGTTTTCCACTTGCTTGTAAGTTAGGGTGTGTTACCTCCCCTGCATAATAAAACGATTTTTCCGAATACTAATCGATTTTCAGGTTTTGGTGGATCTGAAAATCGATTTTTTCTGAATAGTTTAAACAAAATCCATTTTTCGGAATAGGTTTTGCCAAATTTCCTGCCGAAAACCTAGGTTAGTCAGGTTATGGTGCTTGTGGAGTGCACACTGAGAAGATTATTTATGTCTGCACAGAAATCCACCTGGTCTCGCACCCAAACTAGAGCTATGCATGTCAGTTGAAAACACAGAAACACAAGGTCTACAGTAGCATGTGTTTGCCAAACACAGAGTTTAATAAATTGTATATCTTTACAATGCACTTGTACATAGTAAACCTAACCATCCAACACTAACCACTGAGATCAGACATCACCATTAATAACTCACCCCACATCACCTACAATCACGTACTCCACTTACAATCGTCTAACACTCCATTCACATTCTCGCTAAATGCATATGAAATTTCCCATCAGTACGATCGCGTAATGCTCTCTAATTCCATACATACTCAAACAGAGCGCGCATACTTACTTGAAGTGGGTGAAAAGTCATTCTATCTCTTTCACTCGCTAGCGCAATACTCAGATATGTTCACTTCGTATACCACTGTACAATAAACAATGCAATACTACATAAATTTATTGCTACTACATATAAACACAACTCGTGACATATACTTGAAGACGACGACGATAAAAGCATTGAGCTAGTACAAGCTGTATAATTTGTAACCACAATTGATGCACATTAAATATTTTGCATTTTACTCAATACCTATCAAAAATATATTGCTTCCGACGCATGTATGTATAAATAGTTAAAACAACAGTGACGTAATATATAGCTCTAATACTCAATTGAAAATCATATCCGGATATTGGGATAAAAAAGTATTCGAATAATGGGCGAATTGTCGATGCTGATGACGAATACCTAAGTACCTCCGAATGGAGAAACATTAACCGGTTACTTCGAATGGATAAAATTCACTAATCGATTTTTCCGATAATGCTAAGTTGCTATTCAAACGGATAGGTTTTTGCGAATATTCGAATAACCCGGTTACACACCCTTGGAAGTAAGTAATATGTATTATGTTTTAAATAGTAATAGATAAAGAAAGCAAATATTTAACCCCATTGTTGCAAATTCCAAACCATTTCATGTTGTCTATGTGCAGTGTCTTACTCTGAACTTAACATGCGTACTTCACTGCAGTTAATGACCGGCTCCAACGAGATAATTGATCTTTTATGCAAGAAAATCTTGCTAATTTGTCATTAAAGGCTATGGCAGAACTTGCAGGTAATGAAATCATTTAAATTAGTGCTGTCATTACAAGGATGAAAAAATGTATTGCAAAGTACACAGTTTATTCCCTTCCCCTTTCCTCCCCCCTCCATAATCAATTCTTAGGTTCTCCACAATCCAAAGAACAGATATTTGCTAGAGGGGAAGGGCACTGCATCAGCTATGAAGATCTACAGGTAACTCATAATATATATGTCTGCATGTGTTACACTGAATTACTTTGCAGGCAATTATTGAGAGTCTTCTTGTGGAGGCAGGCTACTACCAGCCATGTGCTACTGAAGAACACTCATAGAGCAACATTATTTGGAATTTTGTAGCTTTAAGTTTATGGGTGGAAGTAGCCAGCAGAGTATGAAAGCTAATGTTACTAAATGTATGTTGTGAGTCATCATAAATATGGGGTGTAAAGCCCACTTGGGACAAAATAACAATCAATTTTCCTGTTCAGTGAGTAAATCAAAATAAATGTCTGTGCTCTGCCAAATGACTGTCTACACATTTTTGGTGGAACGCATTTGGAATGAACTAGTTGTCAAAATGCTTAACAGCAGCTGTTCCTTTTTACGATATTTAGATACTGCTGTTGGAATACTTCTTCTATACTTCTTCTATAATGACCTTTGTTCTTCCTGCTTATTAGAGTTACTGTGTTAGAACTCATACTTCTGAATAGTCTGTCAACTCGAGCCATAATAGATGCATGTGGAATAGTATGACTACTTTATTCTAAGACAGAAAGAAAACAATTGTTATGCATTATACCGATCTAGCTAGCATCAAGCATCTCTGAAATATGTTTGAACCACACTTGCAATTTTACTTCCTGGAAAGGCTCCAGAAGCAAGCAATAGCCCTACTCCTAGCAGGAGGAAGGGAGGAAGTTTGACAGCACTGTTGAAGGTAAAAGGAATGTTTGGGATGTTTAGCCAATTGTTGTAGGGAAGGTGATAAAAGGCTGGCTAGCAAGTGTGCCTGCAATGTGGTAAAGGAAAGACTTCTGCCTTTTTCAGTCCATTTCAATTCGGTGTGGCTTGCCCAAGAGGGTCAGAAAAGATAATCCACAATCTCAGAGAGGTTTTAGAGCAGCATTGGAGTAAGCCTGATTTTGCTGTCATTAAAATCAACATGCAGAATGCTTTTAATTTTGTATCTAGGGATGCTGTTCTCCAACAATGTTTTATGCATTTCCAGAGATTTACCCATGGACCTCCTGGTGTTACTCACAACATCCAAAACTTTGGCATCCTCTTGGTTCAATTTCCTCGGCATCAGGGGTTCAGCAAGGCTATCCTCTTGGCCCTCTACTGTTTGCTCTAGTCCTATCAGTTCTGAAAAAAGTTTAGCAGCTGACCCTCTTCCTCGCCCCCATCCCTTCAATCCTCTTCTTTCACATGTGCTTGCTTATTGCCTGGTACTTAAATGATGGGGCCCTGGCTGGTCCAGGCTCTACTGTGCTCAGAGCTCTAGAGGTCCTAGGTGCAGAGGGCAAGCCAAATGGTCTGATCTATAACCCATCCAAATGTGAACTGTACATGCAGTCCTAATAAAGATATCTTTCAACTTTTTGACTTCTACATCAACTACACTTAACTTTGAAATCCTGGGGCACCAATTAGAAGTCCAGAATTTTGTGGTGACTACATTGAGGCAAAGAGAAAGCAGGCTTGTCTTCTTCTCCATCTTTTACCTCAGCTATGTGACCCTCAAGTATCATCTTGCTACTTCGCCAGTGTGCAAGCTTTTGTAAGCTGTCCCATTTAGGTCGCTCAATTCCCCCTTGTGATTCTTCTCTAAGGCAGTTTATGCTATTGATGAAGATGTCCTCCATGTTTAGAAGAATGTGCAGCCTTTGAACTTACACTTTCAGCCACCAAACAAGTTCAACTACCATTACGGGCATGGAGTCCGGTCTTGGATTGACCTAAGTCTCTAACCACTCCTCCTGCGCATTCATTTCATCTTTGTCCAATGCTATTGATGTCACCAGTGCTCCAAATGCTTCCCATCTCCTCAAACAGGCAATAGCACTCTACAACACAAAGATCGACTCTGCGATGCAGTCACTATTAAATCAGTGACCAGCTATCCTCCACAGCAACACCACCTATCAGGCAAAATAGAAAACAATTTCTTTCAGACTCTTCTTATTAACAGTACAGTCTGTATCAGGCCAAGACTCAGAGCAGTATCAGCGAGTAATGCTAATGCCTGGTTGAGAGCTATTCCTTGCATACACAATGGCTTAGCTCTGGAGCTTGAAGAGATGCAAGTCCTATTAAAATGGCGGCTAGGTCTGCCTATCTTCTCAGCTGACAGTATATGTCCCCTTTGCTCAAGTGCACTTGATCCAGATTGCCACCACACCCTTACATGTCATTCTGGAGGTGACATCATTGCATGGCACAATAGGTTGAGAGACTGTTTTGCCAACCTGTGCTCCGAAGCGTGCTTATCTCTTCAACTGGAGAAAGGTCCAGGCTTAGACTTTTCTAGGCCAGCTGATGTGCTGGTGCCAAACTGGTCCCTCTCCAACCCTGCAACTTTTGACCTGAAAGTCATTCATCTGCTTAATACAGACTTGATTCTGGAAGTGAGCTTGGCTTCAGGCAACTCTGCAGAGGTTGGTGAGATTGGAAAACATGCCAAGAACGAGCAAGATTGGGGTGGACACGCATTCCATTGTGGTGGAGGTTTA
Source organism: Ephydatia muelleri (assembly GCA_013339895.1). Taxonomy (NCBI): domain Eukaryota; kingdom Metazoa; phylum Porifera; class Demospongiae; order Spongillida; family Spongillidae; genus Ephydatia; species Ephydatia muelleri. Next base: position 11,558 of record JABACO010000579.1, on the reverse strand, counting down.
TGGTCATTGGGGATGTGAACCCAGGAATGCTTCTCTAGATTAAGTAAGAGGCTAGCCATGCAAATGGGAGTAGGTGAAACTGAGGCACTGAGCCAAATGTACTGCCTACTGGCTGTCGCACTGATGAGGCAAAATGCAAGAGCCATTCTACTCAGATGTGCCCGTACACCCCTTCATGATTATAATTATTAGTGTGTTGTAGTATTATTATTTATTTATTTTTATACAATTAATGGTTGATGGCTTGGTCTTCCCAGTATACAAGAATAAGCATATCGATAGTTTATCATTTACGTGTGTGTGTGTGTCTATGTGTTGTGTGCTCAGTTCTCTCTTGCAAGGTATACTTGCATTATTTATTATTATTAGTACTGTCTATTATTATTATTACATCTACTAATTAAATGACACAACACAAACAAATACACACAAATTAAAGTTCATCCACCTGCTGCATAAGGTGGGAGTAGGAACGACTCAGAATGGCATGCATGAGCATTAGCTCTAATTAGTGAGTGACTGAGGTAACCAAAGAGGTCAGTCAATGCCATAGATATTCCCACGAATGGCTAAACGAGTGGCTACTTGTGAGAAGGCCTTTAGAGCCTCTGGACCCCATGCACCGTAACACTCTACCGCCAGCGGAATACATTTCCAACTTAGTTCAGCACATTTAGAGTCATTTTGAGTGTGCTTTCTGAGCTCAGCTGCTCTTGCTGCAACACCTGAGTACATGCCCGCTTCCGTAATGGTGCTAGAATTGAGCGGAGATGCAACAGTGACATCGAAGGCTGCTGAGATGCCGTTGTCCCAATTGGTGACTAGAATGTCTGCTGGACGGGTCCTTGAACTCTCCTGACCCCAGCCACTACCAACCTCAAGATGTATGACAAGCCAGCTCTAGGAAGGTATTGAATAGCACATTACGTAATGCATTATGCCTCAAAGTGACATCGCCGCCTCTCTTGCAGGTTACACAATGATACCCCAAAGGGTCAAGTGAATTACCTGGACAAAAGGGCAAGCCATTAAATTACCGTCTAAACACATTGAGGGATTAATCCCAAGCCACCATTTTAGTGCTGTATAAAGTGCAAGATCGATGGAACTACAGTGATCCATGCTGAAGCATGAGGGGAGGAGATGGATAATAAGTGCCCTGTCTGCTGTGGAACTTGTGCTGAGGAGTGAGTTGAATTGTAATGCTTCAATAGAGTCTGATAGTTTCTTTTGGTTTGGACTGTTATCCTTCAGTGAGGTGATTGATAAGGCGTCACACTCTGCAACACAACTATTATAGTGAGAGATGACTTTTGATAATAATAATACACAAGAGCTATTTTGACAAGAAATCTGCCCCAATCATTTGGGTAGACTATGTCTGAAATATTAGTTAGGCTTAGGAACTTTGTAGTCTGTTTAATGTGTGATTATTATGCGTATATTATTGTAAATTACTATTGTTTGCATGAGATACATAATAATAATAATCTTAACAAGAATACATGAACATGGATTATGCACCTACAGTTCAAATAGATTAAGCTACAAGAGTCCAGGCCACAATTGCTCTCACAACAGATCTGGTTAAGTTGAGGTTAAGCCTGCTGTATATTTCATACACAAAGCTGTTCTTTGACTTTGGAGACCCAATGGCAAGCCAGGTGGCTAGATGGGAAAATGTGTCTCTAGCCTCCTTCCCCAAATTCCCATAGGTCTCGACTGCCAGAGGGACATACACCCATCCTAGCTCACTGCATTTGGGATCATTAGCCTTGTGCTGCAGGATTCAGCTGATAGAGCTGTGAAGCCTAATATAGTGCAAGTTTGATTCAGTGAAGTGAAGAGGGGATGACACAGTGAAATCAAAAGCAGCAAATCTACCAGCAATCCAATCACGAACCAAAACATCAGCTGGCTCCATCAGGTGTCCAGGTACTACCACTTCAACCAAAACACCAAGATGTGCCTGATGGCAGAAATCAATTAAGTAATTAATTAAAGTCCAAGATTGTTCTGGAGAGAATTGACCTGACGTTCACCCCTAACAAGCATCAGGCTCAGACTTCCTATAGAGCTGCAGTGGCTATGGACTTTAGTCTTGTGGCCAGTCGAGACGCAAGCTGAGAAAATGCCCACTTAGCTCAGTACCCCAACACCAGTGAGTCTCTACTGCAAGTGGGATGGATATCCAACCGAGTTCTGTACATTTGACATGTTGGCTCGATGCTATACCATTCTTCCGCTACAAAGGCTGCAGATCCCGCAGTGTCAGCGGAGACGTGACAGTGAAATCGAAAGCAGCTGCCTAGCATCCAGTTTGTAGCAAGAACATCCACTGGTTGTTTGCGGCGTACTTCCAACCCATATTTACCTCCTACCTCAACCTGGACACCAATGCAGCTCTTCGGCATGACTCCACAAAACCATCGCGAGGCCTGTTATGGCGGGTGACACGTCACCTCCATACTTACAGGTTAAAGCAGGTGACCCATGGGATCCAAAGAATGAGCTGGGCAGTATGGACAGCTGTTGATCTGGGACACATCCATGCCAAGCCACCACTGTATAACCATTTGGAATTCCAAAGGTTCTAGATGTAAATTGACGTGGGGTAGGATAACTAAAAGCCAAGCTGCAGCAAGGGGGGGATGAGGCTGACAGCAGGCGTGCCCTGTCTGACAATGATGAACTGTCAAGCAGCTTTTTAAATGACTGTCTTCCATTTGCTTGAGGTCTTTTTGACAGCATGGTGTGTTGGACACCAACTCTATATTGATTGCCTCAGAGGATGGAATTTGTTTATTAAATTCTTCAATGGAGTGTCAGTTTGGTCAGTTTGCTGTTGAGTACCCACCAGCCACACTTAGTGATGCAATGTAATGATCAGTGATACTTTGCAGCCCAATACCACTTCTGCTTAAACTAATCTGAGCCTGTAGCGTTCACATTAAGATGTGTTGATAAACAGGCCTAATGTGGGTCCTAGTTCCTGGATAATGGAAGATGCCTGTGATACGGCATGCTTTGGACGACAAAGACCCCATCGTCTTGGAACCATGCCTGAAAAAGTAGACTTGAGCATCCGTCTTCACCAACAATGGCCATTATAAGTATGAGGAGCACAAGGCAGAAGAACATTGGACTTAATGGATCAATCTGTTGTACACCAACTTCAGAGCTTATGGTACCTAATGCATGTTTGCAATAAAGGATGCTGGCCATGCCATGACACCCACAGAAGCAACTCAGGAAAGTGGGTGCCACATTCATTCAACAGAGCATGGACGAGAAACAAGATTAAATGCATTACGGATATTATTTTTACATGTTACACAAATTAAAACAAAAAAAACAAAAAACAAAACAACAACCTTTACTAAGTAGTCATCACAGTCACTATCTACTGCACACCTTACTAGCAGAGCTGTGGTATTGGCCCTTATAAGAGTAATACTGAGTTTGCCATAAAGTGGTGATGGCCTTGGATTTGGCCGAAACAGCACAGCTGAGAAGCTAAATGTGTATCAAGTTGGGATAATGTTTGCTTGGCTGCAGAACCCTAACATCCATAATGATTGACTGCAAGGGAGATGCAAGTCCTTACACTTGAGTTGATTTGCAATGTAATTTCTTTGTTCTGCAGAATATGCTGCAGAACCAGATGTCGCAATTGTGCTTCAGATATCAATAACTAAAATATCAACTTTAATAATAATAGTAACAACACTGACATCAATTATGGCATAGTTTTGTGCATAAAGAAAACACAATAAAAGGTGAAGGATAAAAGTGAAAATAGAAACAATTCAGTGCACATACAGACTCACTGTCACACACTTTATGAACGGGATAATATATAAGTTTCAGCAGCATGCAGCTAAACAAAATACAGAGAATGTTTGTAAGACAGGTACAAAAAACATTCGATCAGACTTTCTTCATGTTATGCAGCGATCTTGTGGCTTATCAGGTAACTGTTACATCATATTTAGCAGCGTTGATTGGCAATAAAACATTGTTTAATCTTCACCAAAGACTGAAAGCCCATGCAGTTTCATACACATGTATAAACTTAATTTATCAACAGACACAGCTTCATAGTAATAGTGATTCATAATAAACATTAAGGACCATGACAAATATGATATCACTAAACAGCAATTCATTATTTTAACACAATTGTTTCGAGAAGATTTGGCTTGGTGCCTTTTTGCTACAATGGTCCCGTGTTGTACAGCTGGTTTATGAGGCTCATTCCTGTTTGTAGCAAGTTGACCATTTGCTCAATGCAAATCATACCAAGATACCCAGTTTTAGAGTAATGATAAATATGACAAGTAAAAAAAACATTCTCTACGAGAAAGTTGGTGGGATATAGGATTTGAAGGCAATTGGTGGTGTAAAAAGCAAGGAAACAAGGTCTTATCAGAAGGGAAAATGTAATAGTCCTATATTTAGCACATTTCTAGGGCGTATGTTTGTGTGCTAAATAAAGTTTCGTTAGAAACTTCCATATAGGATTTGACCCCGACTATGAATGTCATTAAAAAAACGCGACCCGTCTGTAACAGCACTCCCGACGATCGGATCGTGTAGCTTGTTTTAGCAATCGATCTAGAAGTCAAAAATGAGTAGTTTAGTTTTTGTTTCATGTCGCAGAACGCGTGGTTGTAGAGAACAAGAGTGTACTGCCCGTTCTCGTACCCAGTCTCGGAACAAGGGGCGGGTCGTCTTCTTCTCCTTCTTGGCAACGCATAACTCGGGACAGGAACACTTTTAAGCGATCAAAATTTCACCACTAGCTTCAGAATCGGATGGAGGACTCGCTTTTATATAAATAATCGATGTTATACTCTGATACACAATCGACTATCAGCCTATGTCTTGTATAATTAGACATTGGGTGTGAAAAAAAAATTAAGAAAACAAGTAAATAAAAACATTCTCTACGAGAAAGTTGGTGGGATATAGGATTTGAAGGCAATTGTTGGTGTAAAAAGCAAGAAACAAGGTCTTATCAGAGGGAAAATGTAATACTATATTTAGCACACAAACAACATACGCCCTAGAAATGTGCTAAATATAGGACTATTACATTTTCCCTTCTGATAAGACCTTGTTTCCTTGCTTTTTACACCAACAATTGCCTTCAAATCCTATATCCCACCAACTTTCTCGTAGAGAATGTTTTTATTTATAGGACTATTACATTTTCCCTTCTGATAAGACCTTGTTTCCTTGCTTTTTACACCACCAATTGCCTTCAAATCCTATGTCCCACCAACTTTCTCGTAGAGAATGTTTTTATTTACTTGTTTTCTTAATTTTTTTTCACACCCAATGTCTAATTATACAAGACATAGGCTGATAGTCGATTGTGTATATGAGCATAACATCGATTATATATAAGCGAGTCCTCCATCCGATTCTGAAGCTAGTGGTGAAATTTTGATCGCTTAAAAGTGTTCCTGTCCCGAGTTATGCGTTGCCAAGAAGGAGAGGAGGAGAAGAAGACGACCCGCCCCTTGTTCCGAGACTGGGTACGAGAACGGGCAGTACACTCTTGTTCTCTACAACCACGCGGTTCTGCGACATGAAACAAAAACGAAACTACTCATTTTTGACTTCTAGATCGATTGCTAAACAAGCTACACGATCCGATCGTCGGGAGTGTTGTTACAGACGGGTCGCGTTTTTTTAATGACATTCATAGTCGGGGTAAATCCTATATGGAAGTTTCTAACGAAATTTCCGATGCATTGATTTCTTATTCTTACCTCAATGTTGATTTGGTCAAGACATGCATACAAAGCACAAAGTAACACATAAATACCTAAGCGTGCGTAGAGAAAATCACAATCTGAAAGCTTCTGGTAACAGATTAATCTTATAGTGCATTATTTATGATGAAAACAATATTTCTTTAAGCTTGTATTTTTGATCTATATTTCATTAACCATTGGAGAGAACAAAAATGGCTTGTTCTTCCCACATAAGGTGAATAACTGCTTGCGGTTACAATTTTATTTTTTTCTGAGACCCAATATATTCTTCCTATGGCAAGAAAGGAACCATAAACACTACCCAAATAGGTTGTTATGTGCTGTGAATAACATTAATTAGAATCTGTATAGCAAGGCTGTGATGGAGTGGGAACGACAATCAGGAAATCTCTTGATTCATGCCAGCTGATCACAAAAAGACACTGATCCAGAATATAGAACTAACAAATCCGTGTTCCAGGATTGTGGACCACAGCCTAGCAGCATACTTCACCCTAACGACCATAACGTGTATTGAAACTGTGTTCATGCACGATTGCTTGGTCTTCCTCCGCCCCCCCCCCCCCCCCCCCCCCCCCATGTAAGCAGTTGAATATCTACATGTATATTCAGACCGATTCTTAATCTTGACTGTTATATTATCTGTGGCGCGACGCGTACTGGAGGTGCAGAGGTGTCGTTACGCTAAGCAGAAAAGCAGAAGGCGTATTGGGATGTTATTGCATAATACTGACATCGAAACAACGTCCTCTGTTATAACCATGGTAAATAATATAAGCGCAGCGCATGACAACCCTTTAACACAGATTTCTGTTGTCTGTAGGTTGCGATGCGCCCAGCACCAGCAAAGCGGCCGCCAACTGATAATGTAGTGTTCTGCAATCAGTTGAACCCGAGGATGCAACTAGGCAGGCAAACGATGCAGTAGTGCCGCTAACTCAGGTACTAGTACAACTTCATTGATAGATTTGTCAACGCCCTGCAATCTTCAATCACACCTTTGGAGTCTGCACAATCATTACTTCCGCAAATTGCTCACAAACCGATTTTGGCCCCTTTCCAAACGCACTTACGGCAAGCAAACACGTTCCTTTTGTTCATCTTGGTACAGAAAGTACCAATGGTTGCATATCAAGAAGGAAGGAAAATCTGCAGTCAATCGTGGATTACCTAAAATCTTTGACACTTGAGCAGCGAGGATACCTCTGTGAAGTAATAAAACTTGTGAAATTGCTTCTTGTCATGCCTGCAAACTAACACAACGAGCGAAAGGTGTTTTAGCGCACTGCGCCGATTGAAAACCTGGCTCCGCGCTACTACTATTCAGCAAAGGATCAATTGGTGCATGTTACTTCACGTGCACAAGGATAGAACAGATAACTTACATTACCAGATATAGTAAACGAATTCGTGTCTCATAACGCTAGTAGGAAGATATGTTTGAACGTTTGCAACAGTGTATCTCATGCTGAATTGCCGCGCCAAATTGAACAATTGTAATGATTCATACAATTATGTATTCATACCATAGGATAAAAAACTGGGGGGGCTATTGCCCAAAAGGGAAAAAAAAAAAAACAAAACAAAAAAAAAAAAAAAAAAAAAAAACAAAAAAAAAAAAAAAAAAAAACAAAAAAAAAAAAAAAAAAAAAAAATAAAAAAAAAAAAAAAAACCCCCCCCCCCCCCCCCCCCACCCCCCCCCCCCCCCCCCCACCCCCCACCCCCCCCCCCCCCCCCCCCCCCCCCCCCCCCCCCCCCCCCCCCCCCCCCCCCCCCCCCCCCCCCCCCCCCCCCCCCCCCTACTGTCTACGCCCTTGAGTACGTTCGGTACTTTGAGAATTAACTACACAAGCCGTGACGACACAAGACAGTCTGGTATACATGACTATCGGGTGTGCATGCAAAATTATAAATAACAAAGATAATAATTATCATTTGGCACACGCAACCATATTACGCTAACTGAGATATGTACAATGTATACCCAAAAATAAAGTTACCTAAAACCCAATTTTGATTTAAAACCAATTTGTTTAGTCTAAAATGTTCTGGATATTCAGCCAAATACAAAACACTTATACCCTATTTACAGAAAAACGTTTTTACAAATTCAATCGTTTTTTGACATTCAAATGCACTACTACAGTTGCAACCTTTAATACGCGCACATCTGTTAAAAGGGCGTTAACATAAACCCGTCTGTACACATGTTTCAATGTTTAATATTCCTAACTATTTATCAATTAATTATATTTGACTTACAAATCTTATTCATTAATTACAAAGCAGCTCCATAAAGCAATTAACGTAATGCTCTTGCATTTGCATGCTGCTTTTGAGCAGTTCCTTCAGCGTATGAATGAGTATTACCTCCACGGGAGTCCACGCCAACAATTATATTAGCAGCGCTTTTTTACTGTTGCCATTGTGCCATTCTGAACGTAATGCGTACAAATAGCATGTCCACTGAGCATTCTAAGTGGTTGCTTTCCATATAGTCAAAACCTGCTGCAGGTTATAACAGGATGTTGCTACATAGATGATAAGAAAACAACAACAATGCTCATGTACATATTGCAACCTTGACAAATGTAGCAGTGATGTCCTCATTCATAATCGAAGTACACAATCCAATAAAAAATAATGAAATTTTTTTATATTTCATTTGTTACAGTTCAGTCATGATTACCATTTAATACAATTCAAGTACCTCACTTTCAAGAATTAAAACCCATGGTTGTATTAAAAAATTAAATAAAAGAGGGTTGCAGAGAATGTGCACAAATTTGTACCAAACGTCACAGCACTTCATCAAGTTCAAAATATAATGCAACACTCAACATGCACAGACAATGCATGATCAGTTTGCTCTAATTGAGATCATACGTTCTTTGACAGCCATGTACATGTAAAGGTCAAAAACTGTCGTAGTTGCTACGTTTCAAAGGATCATGCTTTAAAGCGTGGTACTGCAATTAGTCCGGGTTTACCTTATTGAAAACGGCTGGAGCACACTGTCCTTCATGAACCCTGTAGTCTTGTAATACAGACTCTTTGAATATGGGAAACAATCAAACCACTCTTGCATAGGGGGCAGTCACTGTTCTGTACTCATGGAGTGATTTTTCCAGCCCTGTGCAAGTGTTTTCAGTTTGTGCATTAACAATTGATTGACAAATTCCCGTCCTTGATCTGATAAATGATGTCAGGCCAACCATGACGACAAAATACTACTGTAAATAAGAAATCAGCAACACCAACTGCATTCTTGTCTTAAGAGGAGCATCTTCAGGCCACTAAGAAAAGTAATCTTATGCAGAATATTATTTTGCACTACAAGTTCAGGAAACACTTGTACACATGAGGTTCATAAATAAAAAGACAATTCAAACATTTAGAATAAGTGTTTACTAATAACATTAATTAACAATACGCAATGACCCTTGCTATAATTATGAGTTTTAAAGTTTACATAACTATCAAATGCCTATTTGACTCGATACTTTTCTTGGAACTGGAATGGGGTGAAGTTCAGCTTCTTTCCTTACAGGTTTTTCATTGACCCGCTGACATCAATCACATCATCGCAGTACTCATCTACATCATTATTAAGTCCTTTCCACCAGTATTTTTCACTGACTTGCAGCAAAATTAGTAACTCGTGATCTTGTAGTTCATGTATACTATAATTATTATGTATTATAAACATTAATGACAATGTCTTGACAAATAATAATGATGACCTGATACCTTCTTATAATGTTCATGCCATCAAAGGTATTGATATTTGTGGTACATGACATGGTTAGATCGCGTGGACTCTTCGGTATGATATTCTGAGAAATTCAGTTACTTACTTACCTTTGCGCGCATTTTGTATGGAATTACTATAGATAAAGACAACAGAGCAATTACTTGCCTTTGATGCTTTATACCCAGAGGTAAGAAATGCAAGTGACTTTGATTACTAACTACACATAATATATAAATTGCAGTTGATGATCTCTTTGATATAAACAGGAATGAAACGGGAAAAAACTGTTAAGTATTATGTGGAAAAGTTTGTGACATGAAACTGAGAAAATGACGAAAATTAAGGTGGTTGAAACTTTGTTGACAACAAAACGTACATAAATAAATACAAAATGGAAAACATGTAGAGTTGTAGATGCATGGATGAAGTTGAGGGCCTTTATCGAACACGGCACGCATGCACAAACACACACGCGCGCGCGCGCACGCACACACACACGCACGTATATCCCTAGAAACTCGCAAATAGAATAAAAAATAGAATAAAAAACTTTAACTTATAGAATATCGTGAAAACCACGTTTCTTTGAGACATCCAGTGCACAGATATTGTATACAGCATCACACTACAGATAGAATCCCAAACAAAATGTTAAGAGCAGAAGCTGTAGCGGAACTAAGGCAGTGCGATTGCGGGGATACATAAATAGTAAAAATTTGTAGCTTTATTCTATGCAATAGAATAAAATAGAGGTAGACGCTAGTATAATTTATGCTTTTAAAGTGTAACTGGCTTAACTGAAATGAGATTATAGTCAATTTATAGCAATAGCTGTTCAGTATAGGGTAATAATCACGCAGTCTGTAGAATAACACGCTCAGCTATTATCCCTAGAAACCTGCAAATAGAATAAAAAATAGAATAAAAATTTTCTAGGGTTACGGAACGCCGTTTGTTCAAAATTATCGGCATGCGTGTGTGTGTACGTGTATGCAAATTAGATTTCTAATTTGCACACACGCGCGCGAAGCTTCATCGATGTACAAACCACGCGCGCGCGAAGCTTCACTCACGGACGTTTGCGGCTGGACAAAAAGTCGATAATTAGACAATACCAATTACAAAGAGCCAAAACCAAAAGTAATATCATATCTCATTATACTGTTCATGTTTTGCGAACCACAAATATACTTACTTTGAGACGTTTAGTAAAAATAAATAGCATCTGCAAATGCTGTAACATATCTGTAAACAAAACCATCGACGCGCAAGTACAGTACAAGCATTGTTATCAGTGATATGCGCAGCCCGTTTTCACGCCCATGTGTCTTTGGCGTGAAAAGAGGGGGTTACTTTAAGCGTGCGTAGTGGAGGAACCAACCGATAGAAAACGTTTGGCGAGCAATAACGCTCATCAGCACACATGGGAAAACACATATACAATACACAGAAGTAGCCACGATTTTTTAAACCTGTGATCTAGACGCGAGTTTTTTATGAATAAAAGGGGCAGTATTGTATGGGGATCCACGTAATGAAGGTAAACCAGCGATGCAGAGTGTATGGCCGCTTCTTGACGGAGGCTAGAAAGGGGAAAAAGGAGTTCATACAGTGCAGAGTTTGCAGACGATTTGCACTCAGTCTGTGCAATTAACACAGGCAATGACATAATGAGCCACTCACCCACAATCTTTTGTTTATGCAAATAAGTGATGGATGGAAATTATCTGAAGAGTACATAGTTTACTTCGCCCTTTTGATTGGACAGTGCACACAGCAGTTGTCTGCAAGAAGGTACCATAAAATAATTATGTGTACTGAATTGATGCATGTATACATGTATGTATACATGTAAGTTTACACTGGTCTTTTCTTACCAAAACAACCAACCACAAACTTAAATCCACACAAAATTGTTGCTGGAATTCGTGCAGTTGCCCCTCCCATCCAAATGGGATTTTCACTGGATGAGCACAGTTCCAATCATCCAGTAATCCTGGAGCAGCTGTGGTGTCCC
>JABACO010000578.1:0-28592 GCA_013339895.1 Ephydatia muelleri | reverse complement strand
TATTAGTCACTTCTCATCCAAAACAGCTTTTAAAAAACTTCTTAAGTCCAAATCAAACTACAGACTACAAGCAGCTACTACAGCTAGCCATTCTGTCGAATAGGTTCCTTCACAGATTTCAGTGCCTGCTTGTATAAATGTGGTGGTTAAATTCAGAAACACAACACCATTCTTTCAAACTTACTATGGTGATAAGTGGTGTATAGAACATAGCAAACATGATGGATGACAAAATAATACATCAAAATACAGAATGCCTGTTTGGAAACTTACCAGATTCACTGTATTGCACATCCACAGTGGCAAGAATAGATTAGGCTGTCATGTTCAAGTGCAATAGGAAATGCAATGATTGGTACTTACGCACTGGGACGATAGTATCCATGGTAACAAGGAATAAATGAGTACGTTAAGGTGCAAAAGAAATGCATGTAATTGATACTTACACACTGCATGTTCAAAATGGTATTCGTGTTTGACAAGGAAATAATGCATGTTAATATGCAATGATAAATTATTCACACTTACACACTGAATTGTCCATGAACAAGAGTGCATAGTGACAAAGAATATGCACATGTAGGCATGTTAAGGTGCAATTGGAAATACAACACCATTGATACATACCACCTGCATTTTTCATAATAGTATCCATGGCAACAAGGAATGAGTAAGGTGCAATGGGAAATGCAACGTTATTGATACTTACACGCTGCATTGTTCAATAGTATCCATGGCAACAAGGAATAAGTAAGGTGTAATGGGAAATGAAATGTTATTGATACTTACACGCTGCATTGTTCATTATAGTATCCATGGCAACAATGAATGAGTAACGTGCAATGGGAAATGCAACATTATTGATACTTACACCCTGCATTGTTCATGATAGTATCCATGACAACAAGGAATGAGTAAGGTGCAATGGGAAATGCAACATTATTGATACTTACGAGCTGCATTGTTCATAATAGTATCCATATGGCAACATGGAATAAGTAAGGTGCAAAAGAAAATGCAACATTTTGATACTTACATCCTGCATTGTTCGTAATAATATCCATGGCAACAAGGAATAAGTAAGGTGCAATGGGAAATGCAACATTATTGATACTTACAAGCTGCATTGTTCATAATAGTATCCATGGCAACAAGGAATAAGTAAGGTGCAATGGGAAATGCAACGTTATTGATACTTGCTGCATTGTTCATAATAGTATCCATGGCAACATGGGATAAGTATGCATGTTAAAGATGAAATGGGAAATCAGTACATTAACTTACACACTGGATAGTGATAGTATCCATGGTGACAAGGCCGGAATGATACAACATGTCAAGGTGCAAAAGTGAATTGTGACAAGAATGATACTTACAGGCTGCATTTTTCATTATGGTAACCGTGGTGAAAATGAATACAAGAGATATGTTAATGTGCAATGGGAACTTGCAACATAAATGATGCTTACAGGCTGCATTGTTAGACATAGCATTCATGAGGACAAGGAATGAGCATGAGTAGGAATGTCTGTTAGTGTGCACTTGAAAATGTAACATTGTTGATACTCTCTGCATTGTTTGAATAGTATCCATGGCCACAAAGAATAGGTTTGCATTTTAATGTGCTATTGAAAATGCAAAATTACTGATACTTACACAATCCTATGTTGATAATAGCATCCACGTGGACAAGGAGGCATGTGATGCATTGTACAATGGAAAAATAAACGCAAAATCATGAATGCATTATGCTTAATAATATCACGAATAAGTACACTTTGCAGATTATGGTAATGCAACATGACCATTGATACACGCTGGATTGTTATAACATGCATTCATGATAAGCTGGGATAGTTAGACATGTTAAAACAATGACAACATCATTGATACTTACAGCCTGAATTGTTCATCGAGATATCCATGAAGAGAGGAATAAGTAAGTATTGGTTATGGTACAATGGTTGATACTTACCTTCTGCATTGTTCATTGATACATCCATGAAGAGACAGGCATGGTTACATGCCAGGGGAAACGCAATATAATTGATAATTGTTCATTGAGATATCCATGAAGAGAGGAATAAGTAATTACGGTGCAATGGTTGATACTTACAAGCTGCATTGTTCATTGAGACATCCATGAAGAGATAGGCATTGTTACGTGCCATGGGAAATGCAATATCATTGATAATTACATCCTGCATTGTTCATAAGTATCCATGGCAACAAAGAATAAGTAACCATATAAGGTGTGTAATGTCAAATGCAGTGTCATTGATACTTACGCACTACATTCAGTTCGGGATTGGCAAGGAAAAAGCAGGTACGGTAAGGTGAATGGAAAATGTATGATGATGATAACTTACGACCAACCCCTAATAATTTTATGGTGACAAGGAAGAATACATGTTATACGATGCACACACGGATCATCTCATTCTGACCTGGAACGTCAAACTTTCTGAATTTTTTCGAATGTCGTCATTGTTATTCAATAGGTCGTCGTCAAACGTCAGGGGCCCATTGATATCGACCTCTTCGCTCATCTCATCTAGATCGTTCAACGGCTCCTGCATAAAGTCGTCCCAATGATCTATTGTATGACCCCAATGGTCGCAAACCTGGAAGCGCTGTGGACGGGCGTCAGCTAAAAGCGTCAGTAAGGTCACAAGAAGAGCCAATTCCTTCAGCATTGTTTTTATATCAGCCGTCTGTCGTAAGGGTATGAAATAGTACTTAAACGATAATGTATATGCTTAAATACACTGCCTTTGGAGTCTCTTTGTTTGCACACTGGTCATTCTCGGAATCTTTGTCACACATTAATGCATAGACGCATATTTGAGTCACTTATGTTACCATGTTAAACATGCTTCCCGATCCTTTGATAAATTATACCCATTTGAAGTTATTAACGTGTTTACTGTTACCACAGAAAAATTGAACCAATTTGAAGTTCTGCATGGTGTGAACATGAAGAACTACAAATCAGTCACAGGTTGAACCTAGAAGCCGCCTACTGAGATGTCTCTGTTGCGAGGTTTAACTTGATTTTGAACATTTCTAGTTTTTTAGTTGATTCCTATCCGCGGGCAGCAGCACCATACACACTTTTGTTATTCTAAATCGTTAATGTTTTTGTAGTCAACAACACAATGTTCAGAGGAAAAGTTTTTGCTTGTCAAATTCGCGGGGTTGTTTACAACGAACGTTTTCCTGTAACGCGGAAACGCTTATTCCACACCATACCGCAATGGTTCATGGTTAAAACTCTTCCGCGGGCGAAGCCAATTATTGCTGTACACATGCAGTGCGAAATTAGCATTTCCGCGTTGCAGGAAAACCTAGTTTGCAAACATCTTACTCTAATATGTCCAGGAAACAACTTTTGACATGTGTTGTCACTACAAAAGTGTTGACGGTTTAGATAAACAGAGTGGCTTTAGTATAGCACCTGTGGCGCAGTATTGCTCCATTGCCCTTGAAAGAATGCACACACACACACACGCACACGCACACACACACACACACATGTACACACACACCATACACACACACACACACCATACACACACACATACACACACACTCACACATACACACACAGTGCAAGATCAGGTGGTTACATGGAAGCCAGTGAAACGTTAAGGTAATGCTAGTACCGCAGCATGTCTATATATTAGAGTTCACTGGTCATAACTTTTCTTTGTTGCTCAAACGCCATTTTATACGGGATTGTTTCCGCGAGAAGGGACCTAGCGCCATACATTATCAGCCTGTGCTCGCTCAATTGGTTCATCTGGTACTTAGCTAAACAGTCCCGTATCCGTAATCCACCACTTAGTGATCTATTCTTCCTTGATCGACAATCCATTTGCAGTAATGAATTTCTGTAAGCACAATTGCCACTGGGACCAACTGTCATCACTACTGCACACCTCCAAGGACAATGACAACAACACATAGAAGTGACCTTTCCAGGTCAGGTCGTCATGACAACAAAACAAATGTTCAATGTCCAATACGTGCAAACTCATTACATCATGAGTCCACCCTGGTAACTAAATGACAGTTTTTGTTCCTCGTTACCATGACAACCCTTGGTAAACTGGACCTGGTTGCTGCATGGCTATGACATTTTTAAACTCTTCTCTTACAGACAGTAGGCAGGGCACGAATGCTTTGGTCATCACTCACCATTTCAATCAGCTTCACAATAGACGGGAACAGTTCATATAACATGTCCAGATGCGACTGTAATTTGCTCTGTTTAAAAAGAGATAAAAATTAAAGCAAATGCATTACTTTGAACACAGGATAAAGAGACCAAGCTGTGAGCAGCAGGGATGTGACCAAAAAGGTGCTTAGCCATGGAAAAGGGAAGGGATGAGGGAGCCATGGTGAAGGGGAGGGATGAGGGAGCCATGGTGAAGGGGAGGGATGAGAGCCATGGTGAAGGGGAGGGATGAGGGAGCCAGGGAGGGAATGAGGGAGCCATGGTGAAGGGAGGATGAGAGGAGCCTGGATGAGGGGGGAGGGGCCATGGTGAAGGGAAGGGATGAGGGAGCATAGTGAGGGGAGGGATGAGGGAGCCATGGTGAAGGGGAGGGATGAGGGAGCCATGGTGAAGGGGAGGGATGAGGTAGCCATGGTGAAGGAGAGGGATGAGGGAGCCATGGTGAAGTGGAAGGGATGAGGGAGCCATGGTGAAGGGGAGGGATGAGGGAGCCATGTGAAGAGGGAGCCATGGTGAAGGGGAGGGATGAGGGAGCCATGGTGAAGGAGAGGGAGTGAGGGAGCCATGGTGAAGGGGAGGATGAGGGAGCCATGGTGAAGGGGAGGGATGTGGGAGTCATGGTGAAGGGGAGGGATGAGAGAGCCTGGTGAAGGGAAGGGGATGACGGTAGTTAGGTCTTGAGGTGCCACAAGGAAGCACTGCACATCGTACAAATATTAACACACAATACATATTTTATTTAGTGCACGCCATCTAGGCGCCACTTTAGTTTTGCATCTTTCACTCTGATCAGAGTGACATGGCAGTAAATGTGATGCATTGTTGGATATTTTAAGTGTAGCAAGTGATTGTAGGTGATCTTGTCATGTGATATATATATTTGATGTGAAAGACGCGACAACATAGTAAACAGGAAATACTGATATTGAGTGATACAATGACCACCTCACCATGGCTACTACAAACACCAGATCACAGAACTGAAACCTCCACACCCAACCACACACACACATACACACACGCATATACACACTAGCTACAACTGAACACCCGCCTCATTTTCACTACACCACCCACCTAAATCTCCACCTGATCACATCACTCAAGCCTCACACGTATTCACTAGATCATGTAAGGTCATTTCTAATCCCTCCCCCCTGATACCTTATGTTAGTCATTTCTGGCCCCTCCCCCTCTGATACCTTATGTTAGTCATTTCTGGCCCTTTGATACCTTATGTTATGTCATTTCTGGCCCCCCCCCCCCCCCCCCCCCACTGATTCCTTATGTTATAAAGTCCAACTGCTCAGAAAAATGCCAACCAAAGTGTTGGGCTTTAAATCATCACAAGATGACAAGGGTGTGGCACCACCAGAAGCACAAGCATGCAATGTGCTCAATGAAGGGCATCTCATTAGAAAGATACCATTTTGAAGTCTTTATGATACGACAGTACAGTGTAACCTGCCTCTAGTGGTCACCTTGGATACATTGGTCTCCTGCCCATTGTGGACCGGTCCTGACATATGCAAGCCCATTTGTATTGCAGCCCACCTCCATCATATGGGGTAAATACAATTCTGACCTTTAGGTGACCCATTCAGGCAGGTTACACTGCACAAGTGCACAATTGAAACTACCATGACCCAAGCCATATTATTTCTGATCCGATCGCATGTCTGTGTGCAGTGACGTGGAGAGGACTGACCTTGTGTCCTGAAGTGGAGAGGACCGATCTTGTGTGCACTGAAGTCGAGAGGGCTGATCTTGTGTGCACTGAAGTAGAGAGGGCTGATCTTTTGTGCATTGACGGGGAGAGGACTGACCTTGTGTCTGAAGTGGAAAGGACCGATCTTGTGTGCACTGAAGTAGAGAGGGCTGATCTTGTGTGACTGATGGGAGAACACTTTTAAGGATACTCAAAGCTTCCCCGCACTTCGCCGTATTTTTTGACCGACGCCCCCTTTATCCCCTGGCGATAAATCGAACCCCCCTTTCCAAAATCCTACGCACGGACCTGGCAGCAGCTAGTTGAGCGATAGTTCAAAGCGGGCCGGGTTCATACGTAAAATTTGGGGGAAAAGGCGTGTCCATTACATAATCGATCGGTAACGTGAGTGGCGAGAAATGAAGAGCTACTTTGAAAATCTATATATCCGTAACGGATAAGAAAGACTTAACGATCTGCAGAAATCAATAGCTACAGGACTCTTCTATGTACACTCCGGCGTTATCATCACTCGTATCTGGAGAAGTGTGGAATTCTACCCCATTGGGTTAGAGACCTTTGCAACCATGGCATGGTAAATATGTAGAGCACCCAAATAGGTTTGCATAGAGAGAAATGATGTGTGAACAAGTGTACGAAATTTGAAAGGAAAACCTCAAACCGTTGTGAAGATATGTTACGTTGAGTAACGTACAATTTTTGCAGTGATAAATTTTAAATTCCAGAAGGGTGATTTTGCTGGACACCATCTGGTTAGATAAACAGAGTGGCTTTAGTATAGCACCTGTGGCTCAATATTGCTCTGTTGCCCGTGAAAAGAGTTAATAAGCATCGCGTTGAAATAACATATATTGCATAATTTGACGCAAATAACAATAACAGCTCAATTTATAATTTCTGCAAGATAGACTAAACAGGATTTTTTTTTCGTAGGCCTATACAAGGTCATACGATGAATTATCTAAACTCACAGCAAAATCCATCTCTTCAGGAGTATTCTCTATAATAGGTACCACCAACTCTCATCATACCTTTGGAGGAAATAGATACATGTGTGTAATGAGTGTATATACGTTCGTGCATGTTAAACACGCTGAAATCGTGCACATCCGTCTGCCTATTCGCTCACAAACTGCTTCATGGATGAGGAAAGCATCTGACCGTCCTCACGTACGTGACTTAGAACGGCTTCTACCCATCATAAGTGTCTGTCTGCACGATAACAGAGGCGGATCGAGAAATAATTTGCGGGTTGGGGTAATCAATGAAATTCACAAATTAACAACACAAAGATGAGGTTTGATTCATAATAATTAGTCGTTATACAAAGATCTGAACAGCCTTCTGGGATTCTTTTTGATAAAACGGGCCACTATTTCTTCTGGGTCTATGTCCAGGTTCGAGTTGATATTTAATAACGTTAATGCTGCAAGGCGATCTTCCCCCATACGATAACGTAAATGAGTCTTCATTCTTCTCAACGCAGAAAAAGATCTTTCTGCTTCTGAACTACTTATACAAAGATTTCAAATGTGGGCATTGCATGGCAAGTAAATGGCCTTGTTGTAAATTGCTTTGAATCTTCCGTGCACACCGTTAACTGCTGAAGACATAAAACTACAGTTGCATCGTAGGTTTGTCCTCTCTCTTGGACAAATCAATGCCACGTGCATGATGTATAACATTCCACTATTCTTTACATACTGTTTCAGAGTTTGTCACGATCTAACTGCACAAAATCAAAGAACACCTCTTTTATTCTACGATGAGCCACATCAGAAACATCTAGGAATCTGTGAGAAACGCCAAGTACGCTATGATTGTTAGAAGAATCCGTGACTTTGTCAGCAATTATAGAACAGAAGGAATTATTCTTCAACACAGGTGCACTTCTACATTCTCTTACATAATCTCCACAGATGTCAATCAATCGTTCTGAACCGTTTTCGAAGTATAAGTACCATTTTTCGGTGCATGTTCTATGAAGTTTCTCAGAATATCGTCAGTCTGTGCTCTAAATTTCACTAGGGATATAAAATTACCACGATTTGCTGAATCAGTAGCAGTAGCATCACTGATTTCTGTGTCCTCTGAGCGATATACCTTGCTTTCCACAATAGACTACACACTCCACTATGGATCTCAATGCTAATTCGTTCGACGATGCAAATTCTTTCAATTGCTGGTCAATAATACCATCAATCCTCCTATCTGGGTTTTCGTACTGCATAACAAAATCCTTCCTATTCAGAACTGCATCCTTGTGAAATTGATAATTAGCATGAGTATCCAAAACCCCATGTTTCCCATTGGCCTTCTTAAAAATTTGAAATGGTTTAGTAAGAAGTTTTCCAAGTAACCCTCCACCATGTGACTTGCCTCTTGGTAACTTGGCATACAGTACACAATACTTGCAATATGCTCCCTGCATGTTTAAAGTTGACCAAATCAGCATAGGGTATTCTTTTGCACGCTTAAGATAAGCGTGCAAAGGCTTGCCATTTCTTTCGTATCTATAAACTGGTTCTGGCTCGTTTGCAGGCAAAGGTGTGGATAGTTTTAACAGACGCACAATAACTTCGTCCGGAATGACTGCTCCTGTTGCCACAAGGCCAATATCATCATTTGGCGTAACTGATGCAGCACTGTGTATTCAGCTGCAGAATAAGAGCAGCAAGGCTGGTCCATGCATTCGTCTTTGATAAGCTCGTTGTTCGCGTTGGAATCTTGTCCAGGGTGACACAAATGACCGATTCAGTCTGGGAAGGAGCAAACAGAGCCGCTTGTGCATGGTGTACTATAGGAGTAGCAGGTCGCGAGATTTCCACGTGTACGGGTGAATCGCGAAGACTCTGCTCACAGAAATGCGAGCGGCATGACTCGTTAGTAAATTCCATTTCGGTACTGAGGAGTTCCACGTTTAAAGGATCTTCATGTTCTCTCTTTTCGGAACGGCGCACACGCGGTAACTGCTGATATACTTGCACGTGGCTGTTCGCAAACCTTCTTTACCGGGCAAAGCAGCGTCCTAATATCAACTCCTGCTGGAGCATCGCTGCATGGCCAGCAATTGCGGACATGAATTATTTGAATTCCGTAATACGCGTAATAAAATTATTGTACATGGAGTCTATGGGTAATTTCTATCAATCGCGCACAGTTTAGTACCAAAGACTTGTAGTAAAGTTTATAAACCTAAGTATGATACAGGGACAAATAACACATCGTTTGTATATCTTCTGTTCTGTAAAAATGTGCCCCCATCAATTTCAAAACGGGGTTTTGTTTTACTGCATACATTTAATGGCTGGCATACTTTTGATCACTTTTTTCCCTTTCCTATTTTACCGCGTGGACGATCTATTGAAGATTATAAAGTGGACTCTGAAGCCAAAGCTATTTGCATATTTATATGTGCAAATAGCATATCTACCCCATGTGCACGTCTATTTCTAGATTCAAGTATGTGAATTCTAGTACCCCGTTCAAGCCATAAATTATTAATAATGAATTAACTAAAGTAGAGTTGTCCAACGTCAACTAAATGAGGCAGCAGAGCAATGTTAGGTAGCAGGGAAAGGTTGTTTCAACTATATTAAATGAAGCCGAATCACTTCTAACAATGTTTCAAAGGGTCTGAAAAGAATTCTTTGGTAACGGTAAACACATATTTGACACAGATGTGCATCTCTCGGCGCCAATCGATAAATTTCAATCCAAAATTTGTTTCAGCGAAAAGGGACCTAACGCATGTTTTTTCAAGCTTTCAAACCATCTGATATTCTTAAGTCTGAAATATTCCACTACACATTGCTTCTTACGCACTGATAATCAGAGTAAATAGAGTTGTAAGGCTCTGAATGTTTAACTACCCATACATTTCAACGCAAGCATTACATTTCTATTGCGCATACTGGAAATTTTATAATGTATGCGCTAGGTCCCTTCTCGCGGAAACAATCCCATACAATAATTTTAACACCGCATCCGTGAGAACAGGACAACGCGTTCCTCCATCACACTTAGTGCCCAAGCTGGTTTCTTGTGCTTCTCAGCACATGATGGCAACATTTTACATTCGACTCGTCCACTAATGACTAAATAACGAATTACGTCACTTTCCATGGGTCTGGGGACTTACCAAGGCAAGTTGGCTTAACGTTTTGTACAAAATCTAAGCGGATTAATGAAACGTTATTCGCTATGATCTCTATTGGTAAACAAACTAAGCATGAAAGCACAATAAAACTTGTTGAATAGGGCTTGAGAAAAAAGTGTACTTACCACTGTGTAATTACGTCCCCGCGATGACCGAGAAATTGCGAATCGCGTCTCTTGCAATGCATACAGATCTAGCATCAATCTTGCTACAAGATTGAAAATGACATAAACAATTTCAGCGATGGTTGGGCTATCCAAAAATGCCACTCTTGTAGCGAGAAACATTTTTCCGACTAATTTTCTAACCCCACCAACGTCCAGGTCGTCCAAGGAAGGATAGATCGTTACCAGATACACCCGTACGAGCTAGTAAGGGCGCATCACAGAGTACATGAAACTTTACAAAATTGATAGGATTTACATCAGAAAAGCCGTAGCACAGAGAGTGAAGGGGAGAGAGAGAGAGAGAGAGAGAGAGATGAGAGAGAGATGAGAGAGAGAGATGAGAGAGAGCGAGAGAAGTGGAGAGATCGACGAGCAGAGAGAAGAGAGAGAGAGATGAGAGAGAGATGAGTATAGATACCGAGAGAGAGAGAGGAGAGGATAGTAGAGAGATAGAGAGAGAGAGAGAGAGAGAGAGAGTAAGAGAGATAGATAGTACTAGAGAAAAAGGGAGAGTAGAGAAACGATATCGACAAATGAGTGGCTATATGTCACTAATATTAGCGTGACAGCTTTATAGGACTCCGCGTATTACGCGTGATTACTTATTTTCCATCGTGCCCAGACCTCTATGGATAGACATTTGGCTTTGAACTCTGTTCTTTACAGATAAGATGAAGACTGCAGTGCCAAAATTAGTAGAACTCGATGTTTGGGTGTGTAGAAATGAGAATATATTCACTGTTTACGAGTGAGAAAAACGTCACTGAAAAAAGTGTACTTTTTTCGGTGACGGTTGTAAGTTACGAACTTTGAACAAACACAGGATAGGCTAGAAAGTAGGTATGAAGGTGGGAAAAGCATAAATATTCATGTGGAGAGTTGTATTATTATAGTTCATATAGCGTTTACGACAATTGGACCGCTTCCGACTAATTTTCAAAAATGTGCGTTTGACAAAATCAGCTCAAAAAATGTCCTGTTCTCACGGATCCGGTGTTAAAATGGCGTTGAGCAACAAAGAAAGTTTATGACCGTGATAGAATCGAACTCTTATATAGACATGCTGCGGTACTAGCATTATCTTAACGTTTCGCTGGCTTCCATGTAACCCACCTGTGTGTGTGTGTGTGTGTGTGTGTGTGTGTGTGTGTGTGTGTGTGTGTGTGTGTGTGTGTGTGTGTGTGTGTGTGTGTGTGTGTGTGTGTGTGTGCGCGCAAGTGTGTGTGTGTGTGTGTGCAAGTGTGTGTGTGTGTGTGTGTGTGTGTGTGTGTGTGTGTGTGTGTGTGCGCGCGCAAGTGTGTGTGTGTGTGTGTGCAAGTGTGTGTGTGTGTGTGTGCAAGTGTGTGTGTGTGTGCATTAACCATGCCGAAGCCAATTATTGCGGTATAGTGTGGAATAAGCGTTTCCGCGTTACTGTAAAATGTTCGTTGTAAACAACTCTGCGAATTTGACAAGCAAAAATCTTTCCTCTGAACATTGTGTTGTTGACTACAAAAACATGAACGATTTAGAAAATCAAAGTGGCTTTTCCATGTATGGAGCAATATGGTGCTGCTACCCGGCGAAGTGAATACACAAAAAAAGTAGAGTTGTTCAAAACCTCGCAACAGAGGACATCTAAGAAGGTTCTTCATGTTCACACCATGCAGAACTTCAAATTGATACAATTTTTCTGTGGTAACAGTAATCACATATTTGACCATTAACAACTTCCAATGGGTATAGTTTATCAAAGGGTCGCGGGAAAGCATTTTAAGATTCCGAGAATGACCAGTGTGCAGACAAAGAGATTCCAAAGGATTCTCGTGCAGTGTATTTAAGCATATACATTATCGTTTCAGTGCTATTTCATACCTCTGCGACAGCCGGCTGAAATAAAAACAATGCTGAAGGAACTGGTACTTCTTGTGACCTTACTGACGCTTTTAGCTGACGCTCGTCCCCAGCGCTTCCAGGTTTGCGACCATTGGGATGATATCATAGATCATTGGGACGACTTCATGCAGAAGCCGTTGAACGTTCTAGATGAGATGAGCGAAGAGGTCGATATCAATGGGCCCCCTAACGTTTGACGACGACCTATTGAACAACAATGACGACATTCGAGAAAATTCAGAAAGTTTGACATTCCAGGTCAGAATGAGATGATCCGTGTGTGCATCGTATAACTTGTATTCTAACATGTCCTTGTCACCATGAAATTATTAGTCCGTAAGTTATCAATCATATTGCATTTCCATTGCACCTTACTGTACCTGCATGCTTTTCCTTGCCAATCACGAACTGAATGCAGTGCGTAAGTATCAATGACACTGCATTTGACATTACACCTTATCATGGTTACTTATTCGTTGTTGCCATGGATACTTTTTATGAACAATGCAGCATGTAAGTATCAATGATATTGCATTTCCCATGGCACGTAACCATGCCTATCTCTTCTTGGATGTCTCAATGAACACTGCAGAATGTAAGTATCAAACATTGCACCTTAACCGATACTTACTTATTCCTCTCTTCATGGATATCTCGATGAACAATTATCAATTATATTACATTTCCCATGGCACGTAACCATGCCTGTCTCTTCATGGATGTATCAACAATTCAGGCTGTAAGTATCAATGATGTTGCCATTGTCTTAACATGTCTAACTATCCCAGCTTATCATGAATACATGTTGTAATAATCCAGCTTGTATCAATGGTCATGTTGCATTACCCATTCCACCATAATCTGCAAATGTGTACTTATTCGTGATATTATTAAGCATAGTGAATTCATGATTTTGCGTTTGTTTTTTTTTCCCATTGTACAATGCATCACATGCCTCCTTGTCAACGTGGATGCTATTATCAACATAGGACCCATGTGTAAGTATCAGTAATATTGCATTTTCAATTGCACATTAACATTCAAACCTATTCTTTGTGGCTATGGATACTAATGCAGAATGTGAGTATCAAAAATGTTACATTTTCAAGTGCACATTAACAGGCATTCCTACTCATGCTTATTCCTTGTCCTCATGAATAATGTCTAACAATGCAGCCTGTAAGCATGAATTATGTTGCAAGCTCCCATTCCACATTAACATATCTCTGGTATTCATTTTCACCACGGTTACCATAATGAAAAATGCAGCCTGTAAGTATCATTCTTGTCACAATTCAATTTTGCACCTTGACATGTTGTATCATTCTGGCCTTGTCACCATGGATACTATCACTATCCAGTGTGTAAGTTGATGTACTGATTTCCCATTGCATCTTTAACATGCATACTTATCTATGTTGCCATGGATACTGTTATGAACAATGCAGGAAGTAAGTATCAGCAATGTTGCATTTCCCATTGCACCTAACTTATTACTTGTTGCCATGGATACTATTATGAACAATGCAGGAAGTAAGTATCAACAATGTTGCATTTCCCATTGCACCTTACTTATTCCTTGTTGCCATGGATACTATTCTGAACAATGCAGCAAGTAAGTATAATAATGTTGCATTTCCCATTGCACCTTACTTATTTCTTGTTGCCATGGATACTATTATGAACAATGCAGTTTGTAAGTATCAATAATGTTGCATTTTCCATTGTACCTTACTTATTCCTTGTTGTCGTGGATACTATTATGAACAATGCAGATTGTAAGTATCAGTAATGTTGCATTTTCCATTGCACCTTACTTATTCCTTGTTGCCGTGGATACTATTATGGACAATGCAGTATGTAAGTATCAATAATGTTGCATTTTCCATTGCACCTTACATATTCCTTGTTGCCATGGATTTTATTATGAACAATGCAGGGTGTAAGGATCAATAATGTTGCATTTCCCATTGCACCTTACTTATTCCTTGTTGCCATGGATACTATTATGAACAATGCAGAAAGTAAGTGTCAATAATGTTGCGTTTCCCATTGCACCATACTTATTCCTTGTTGTCATGGATACTATTATGAACAATGCAGCATGTAAGTATCAATAATGTTGCATTTCCCATTGCACCTTACTTATTCCTTGTTGCCATGGATACTATTATGAACAATGCAGGGTGTAAGTATCAGTAATGTTGCATTTTCCATTGCACCTTACTTATTCCTTGTTGCCATGGATACTATTATGAACAATGCAGATTGTAAGTATCAGTAATGTTGCATTTTCCATTGCACCTTACTTATTCCTTGTTGCCATGGTTACTATTATGAACAATGCAGCCAGTAAGTATCAGTAATGTTGCATTTTCCATTGTACCTTACTTATTCCTCATCGCCATGGATACTATTATGAACAATGCAGGGTGTAAGTATCAGTAATGTTGCATTTTCCATTGCACCTTACTTATTCCTTGTTGCCATGGATACTATTATGAACAATGCAGCGTGTAAGTATCAATAATGTTGCATTTTCCATTGCATCTTACTTATTCCTCGTTACCATGGATACTATTATGAACAATTTAGTATGTAAGTATCAATAATGTTGCATTTTCCATTGCACCTTACTCATTCCTTGTTGCCATGGATATTATTATGAACAATGCAGTATGTAAGTATCAATAATGTTGCATTTCCCATTGCACTTTACCCATGCCTACATGTACTTATTCTTTGTTACTATGCACTCTTGATGGACAATTCAGTGTGTAAGTGTAAATAATTTATCATTGCATATTAACATGCATTATTTCCTTGTCAAACACGGATACCATTTTGAACATGCAGTGTGTAAGTATCAATTACATGCATTTCTTTTGCACCTTAACGTACTCATTTTTCCTTGTTACCATGGATACTATCTTCCCAGTGCGTAAGTACCAATCATTGCACTTGAATATGACAGCCTAATCATTTCTTGCCACTGTGGATGTGCAATACAGCCGAATTTGAATCTGGTAAGTTTCCCAACATGCATTCTGTATTATTTTGTCATGCCGTCATGTTTTACTATGTTCTACACCACTTATCACCATAGTAAGTTTGAAAGAATTGTGTTGTTTTTCTGATTTCTCATATATTTAACCACTACATTTATGCAAGCAGGCACTGAAATCTGTGAAGGAACCTATTCAACAGAATGGCTAGCTGTAGTGGCTGCTTGTAGAGATGTAGTTCTGTAGTATGATGATGTTTATTAAAAGCTGTTTTGCTGATGAGAAGTGACAAAAATCAGCGGCATATGATAGACAGTCGTGGGCTGATATTTAATGGTACGTTTGGGGCCCCATGAAGCATCATTTGACATGACCACCTCATGTACCATTACCTCGTCATGTGCACCTCAACTCTCGTGTCCCTGGACTGTTGTGTAATTGACCCACTTTACTCGCAGACGCGGTGTTAAAATGGTCGTCATTCCACTTACCATGATTAAGTGATTGAGGAGGTGGGGGGGAGGTGGAGGGGATAGAGAATTGGGACTTTCTGCGCACAACATCAAGGGCACGTAAGGTGTTCATTGCTTTCTCTGTGTCCCCAGTATCCTGCTTCATAGAGCATAGCAGGTGTGCAGTAAGATCCCACCAACATTACCTCTGTCCACTGCCAACGTACCAGAAATCGGGGTGTGCTCCATTTGAAATAGACTTTCTTACCTTGAGAGACATGGTGTGCATGAAGTGTGGACTACATCATCGTTAAATCTCATCCGGTCACCATTCAGAGCCATGCATTACTTCTGTGTGCACAAAAGAATGCATTTTCTTTATTTGGAGCTGACATTTCATACTGAGTGGTTTTCGCATATCTTTTGGGTCACAGAAGATGGAAATATGTAGTAGCAGTTATCATCTGAGGACTTGTGTGTTGCACAATTAAAGTGCGGTCGTGTGTCTGTGATTGGTGGGGTGTTTCCAAGCTGTGTGAACTGCTGTGGTAATCCAGGAATACTTCACAATCTGTTCTCATTGCAAATTGGGCTTTTGGAGATTGAAATTAATAACACATGTGCAATGCATTCCATCTTCTTTTAGCATTTTCGTCCATCGAAAGTGTCCATCAGTCCTGGAGTCAGATTGATTATGGAGTTGTTGAAGGAACTAAGAGTGGATCCAGATGATGTCATGACTACATGCCCTTCTTTCTTTGGATTGGACGGTGAGTGTACTGGGCTTGAGATTAGGGTAGGATAGGGGAGAGCGGAGAGTGGAGGGAGAGGGGAGAGTGAAGGGAGAGGGCACTGTGAAGGGTATTGGTTTTATTTGGCCATTCACACTCCAATTATTACTCCCTCACACACCAGCTGGTCACCTGGTGGGCGTGGTTCAGTTACTGTGTGGGCGTCCACTGTACCTTGACACCTTGGACATGCATCACATGATCCAGTCCCACCCCGAACTATTTATAGAACTTTGCGCCATCGGATTGGTGAGTTGCCCTTGCATTGTGTGTATGTGTGTGTGTGTGTGTGTAGGGGGAGGAAGGGGTGGGGAGGTGGGAAGTGAGGGATGGTTGTAATAGTTAAGTAATTCTGAAGGAATCAGGCCCCATATGATGGAGGTGATCTGCTTGCAGTAGCATACGTCAGGACCGGTCCACAATGGGCAGGAGATTAATGTATCCAAGGTGACCACTAGAGGCAGGTTACACTGTACTGTTTGATAACACTCATATCATAAAAACTTCAAAATGGTATCTTTCCAATGAGATGCCCTCCATTGCTTGTGCTTCTGGTGGTGACACACCCATGTCATTCAAGATGCTTGTGAGGTAATCTAATTAAAGCCCAACACTTTGGTTTGGCATTTATCTGAGCAGTTGGACCTTACATAACATAACGTATCCGAGGGGGAGGGGCCAGAAATGTCTAACATAAGGTATCAAAGGGGGAGGGGCCAGAAATGACTAACATAGGGTATAAGCGGGGGAGGGGCCTAACATAAGGTATCAGAGGGGGAGGGGCCAGAAATGACTGGGCAAGAAATGACAAACATAAGGTATTAGAGGGGGAGGGGGAAGAAATGACCTTACATGATCTGGTGAATAAGTGTGGAGGCTTGAGTGATGTGGGCAGGTGGATGGGGTGTGGTGAAGATTAGGTGGGTGTTCAGTTGTAGCTTGCGTGTGTGCGTGTGTGTATGTGTATGTGTGTGTGTGTATGTGTGTGTGTGGGTGTGTGTGGTGTGTGTGTTTGTGTGTGTGCGTTTGTGTGTGTGTGGGGGGGTTGGGTGTGGAGTTTTCAGTTCTGTAATCTGGTGTTATGTAATAGTCATGGTGAGGTGGTCATTGTATCACTCAATACCAGTATTTCCTGTTTACCCTGTTTACTGCCATGCCACTCTGATCAGAGTGAAAGATGCAAAACAAAAGTGGCGCCTACATGTAGATAGCGTGAACTAAATAAAATATTAGTTCTATTGTGTGTTTAATATTTGTATGAGTGCAGTGCTTCCTTGTGGCACCTCAAGACCTAACCCTCATCCCCTCCCTTCACCATGGCTCCCTCATCCCTCCCCTTTACCATGGCTCCTCCCCTTCACCATGGCTCCTCCCCTTCACCATGGCTCCTCCCCTTCACCATGGCTCCTCCCTTCACCATGGCTCCTCCCTTCACCATGGCTCCTCCCCTTCACCATGGCTCCTCCCCTTCACCATGGCTCCTCCCCTTCACCATGGCTCCTCCCCTTCACCATGGCTCCTCCCCTTCACCATGGCTCCTCCCCTTCACCATGGCTCCTCCCCTTCACCATGGCTCCTCCCCTTCACCATGGCTCCTCCCCTTCACCATGGCTCCTCCCCTTCACCATGGCTCCTCCCCTTCACCATGGCTCCCTCCCCTTCACCATGGCTCCTCCCCTTCACCATGGCTCCTCCCCTTCACCATGGCTCCTCCCCTTCACCATGGCTCCTCCCCTCCTCCCCTTCACCATGGCTCCTCCCCTTCACCATGGCTCCTCATCCTCCCCATTCACCATGGCACCATGTCATGACTACATGCCCTTCTTTCTTTGGATTGGACGGTGAGTGTACTGGGCTTGAGATTGTGGAAGAGGAAGAGTGAAGGAGAGGGGAGAGGGAGGGGAGAGTGAAGGGAGAGGGAGGGGAGAGTGAAGGGAAGGGAGGGGAGAGTGAAGGGAGAGGAGGGAGAGTGAAGGGGGAGGGAGGGAAGAGTGAATTAATTCACTCTTCCCTCCCTCCCCCTTCACTCTCCCCTCCTCTCCCTCACTCTCCCCTCCCTTTCCTTCACTCTCCCCTCCCTCCCTTCACTCTCCCTCTCCTTCACTCTCCCCTCCTTCCTCTCCCTCCCATATCTCCCTCTCCCTTCACTCTCCCTCTCCCCCCTTCATTCCCCTCCCTTCACTCTCCCCTCTCCTTCACTCTCCCTCTCCCTTCACTCTCCCCTCTCCTTCCCTCTCCCTCTCCCTTCACTTCCCTCTCCCACTCTCCCTCTCCCTTCACTCTCCCCTCTCCCTCACCTATCCTTAATCTCCTCTTCATTCGAAGGAAGAGGGAGAGTAAAGGGAGAGAGGTGAAGGGAGAAGGGAGGGAGAGGGGAGAGTGAAGGGAGAGGGGAGAGTGAAGGGAGAGAGGGGAGAGTGAAGGGAGAGGGAGAGGAGAGTGAAGGGAGAGGGGGAGAGAGTGAGGGAGAGGGAGAGTGAAGGAGAGGGGAGAGTGAAGGGAGAGGGAGAGTGAAGGGAGAGGGAGGGGAGATTGAAGGGAGGAGGGAGTGAAGGGAGAGGGGAGAGTAAAGGGAGAGGGGAGAGTGAAGGGAGAGGAGGGGAGGGAGTGAAGGGAGAGGGGAGAGTGAAGGGAGAGGGGAGAGTGAAGGGAGAGGGGAGAGTGAAGGAAGATGGGAGAGTGAAGGGAGATGGGAGAGTGAAGGGAGATGGGGAGAGTGAAGGGAGAGGGAAGGGAGACGGGAGAGTGAAGGAAGAGGGGAGAGTGATAGGAGAGGGGAGAGTGAAGGGAGAGGGAAGAGTGAAGGGAGAGGGGGAGAGTGAAGGGAGAGGGGAGAGTGAAGGGATAGGTGATAGTGAAGAGAGAGGGGAGAGTGAAGGGAGAGGGAAGAGTGGGAGAGGGAAGAGTGAAGGGAGAGGGGAGAGTGAAGGGAGAGGGGAGAGGAGAGTGAAGGAAGAGGGAAGAGTGAAGGGAGAGGGGAGGGAGAGGGGACGGTGAAGGAAGAGGGAGAGGGGACAGTGAAGGGTATTGGTTTATTTGGCCATTCACACTCCAATTATTACTTCCTCCCTCCACGCACCAGCTGGTCACCTGGTGGGTGTGGTTCAGTTACTGTGTGGGCGTCCACTGTACCTTGACACCAGGGACATGCATCACATACATCCAGTTCCACCCCGAGCTATTGAGAGAACTTTGGGCCATTGGATTGGTGAGTTGCCCTTGCATTGTGTGCGTGTGTGTGTATGTGTGTGTGTGCGTACGTGAGTGTGTGTGTGTCTGTGGTGGGGAGAAAGGATAGGGTGGGGAGGTGGGAAGTGAGGGATGGTTGTAATAGTTAAGTAACCAGTGGACACCAATGATGGTAGCGATGGGATACCCTTTTTCTATATCTGCTCAGTGCATGTAAGCATGCATGTACCATGCCTTCTAATCATGGGACCACCTTCTTCACCCTCTACACTAGTCTAGGGACCGGATGACTTCAGTTATCTGGTACCCAGCAGTGGCGTATCCAGGATTTCAGCGAGAGGGGTGCTTAAGGTCAGGCCCCATACAAAAAGTGGGGGGGGGGGGGGGGGCGCTTCAGGTCCGATATACGAAAAGTGGGGGGGGGGGGGGGGGGGGCGCTTCAGGTCCGATATACATTCTTGTGGAAACCACCTACGTAACGCAGGCAGAGAATTTTACCTATATTGGCTGCATCGCTTGAAACAGCCAATGAGGTCGCGGCACTTGGTGGCACTACTTTCGATTTTTGGAAGCGCTTTAAAATCGACATGATCGAATATACGCGGCGACTAATTATTAATAAGACGTGTCTAATGCATTTAACAGGGTTTCCAGGCAAGCAGTTCTTGATGAGTGTTCCTCCTCTTCCCTGAACTGCTACCATGGGTATCATGGTGCTATGGTTCTCACTCCCTTTTGTGGCATTCCATGGGCACAATCAGCTCACAGTCAGGTGTTCAGCAGGGGGATCCCCTTGGCCCAATGTTTTGCTTTGGTCCTCCATAAGCTTGTTTCTAGCATAGAGGCTGACGACGATTGCATTAACCTTAGCTTCAATGCTTGGTACCTGGATGATGGCATACTGGTGGGGGAGAGGTCGGCTGCAGTACGAGCTCTGCATCTAATTAAAGAGTTGGGGCCCCACTTGGGTCTGTTCATCAATTATCCCAAGTGTGAAGTGTTCAGTAGGAATGGTATCTCACTTTTCCCAGCCTCGGTTAAGTCCTCAATCCTACCCAACTTGGAGATCCTTGGGGCTCCTATCGGTGACATTGTGCATTGTTCTCGCTTCTTTGCTGAGAAACACAATAATTTCAAGGTACTGCTGAGAGCCATCTCGGATGTTGCCGCAGTTGATCTCCATGTTGCCATCTCTCTCCTCCACATGTGCGGAGGCTACTGCAAGTTAGTACACCTTGCTAGAACCACCCCCGCCAATCTCTGTGAAGATTCCTTGAAGTTCTTTGATGAAGAAGTGAGACTTTGCTTCTCTTCTTGTGTAGCAATAGATGTGCCAGATACACAGTGGCAGCAAGCTCAACTTAGTCCTAAGCTGGGTGGGCTCGGCCTGCGTTCTCTATCTCTTCACTCGTGTGCGGCCTTCATCTCTTCCGTGGCATCTTTAGAAATGGGGAACCCTGACAACACTCACTTACAGCAGGCCATTCTTCGCTTCAATGCCCGGGTCTCTCCACAGGACTCCATCACCATGGAATCAGTGCTCAATTCTCCTCCCCAGCAGAAGTCGCTGTCTCAAAAGCTGGATTCTTTCGCATTCCATTCTCTGCTGTCTTCAGCTTCCCTGGTGAACAAGGCTCGCATGCTCTCAGTTTCTTCTCCCCATGCCAGTTCTTGGATTACTGCTATCCCTTCAACAAGTTTTGAAAACTGCACCTTGACTCAGCAGAGTACCAAATGGCCATTAGGTGGTGGCTTGGTCTCAACACATCAGAGGCCTCTCCCTGTCCCTTTTGCCCAGAGTTGGTTCTCGATCCTCTGGGTCATCATGCTGCCTCTTGTAGACATGGTGGGGATGTGGTCACCCGACACAATCGCCTCCGCGACATAGTTCTGTTGCCAAGCACACCTTTCTGTGAGAGTGGAAGCTGGTTTTGGGCTCTCTAGGGTTCAGAGAAACACTCGCCCAGCTGATGTTCCTGTTCAGGATTGGGTCAGAGGGTCTCCAGCAGCTATTGATATAACTGTCACCTCTCCTTTAACTCCAGCCATGTTGAGGATGCTAGCACATCAGCAGGGTCAGCAAGCCTATGCAGCAGAATGCAGAAAGCATGAAGCCAACGACACGAAGTGCCAGGAGCTCGGATGGACATGCATTCCTCTAGCTGTGGAGACCTTTGGACACTGGGGGAAAGAGGCTCAGGCTGTTTTTCCCGTCTTGCCTCGTTTATAGCCATCCATCGAGCTAGTCCCAAATCCAGTGTCCTAAATGAAATCTATAGTCGCCTCAACATGTCCCTGGTGAGGTCTGTAGCTAGAGCCATCTTAGTGCGGGGGTCTGCAGCATAGGACTCATGCGAGTAGCGTAGGTAATGATAGGTAGAATTGTAGTGCATACAGTGTATGTAATAATAATGTGCTATTTTATTGTATCTTGTATTCCTGTATTCCTTTAATAATAATAAAATACTAAGTATAATTTTTAATAATTTTACCACCTAAGGCACCCGGAGCATTCTCTCTGGATACGCCACTGCCCAGACTACCTCTACTCTGTACCAT
Source organism: Ephydatia muelleri (assembly GCA_013339895.1). Classification (NCBI taxonomy): domain Eukaryota; kingdom Metazoa; phylum Porifera; class Demospongiae; order Spongillida; family Spongillidae; genus Ephydatia; species Ephydatia muelleri. The sequence goes on along the minus strand of JABACO010000578.1, from coordinate 6,426 downwards.
AACCCTCTAGATCATTCATATTTTCTGAGAATTTGACCTCCGGAATGGCCACGAAAAGGAAAAACCTCGCATAGATAGTAGACTGAGTCTACTATCTATGCGAGGTTTATCTTGATTTTGAACTATATATATACTTCAGTTAATTCTCTTCCGCGGCGGGCAGCAGCACACTATTGTGCCGCATCTGCTATACAAAAGCCATTTTGGTTTTTCTAAATCGTAGACGTTTTTGTAGTCAACAACACAATGTTTCAGAGGACAAGTGGTTTGCTTGTCAAATTCGCGGCGTTATTTACAAAGAACGTTTTCCTGTAACACGAAACGTTTATATTCCGCGCTATACCGCATAATTGGGTTCGAGTGTTACAAAACATGGTTAATGCACACACACACACACACACAACACACACACACACACACACACACACACACACACACACACACACACACACACCACTTAGACACACATCCCAACGTGCAAGATCAGGCGGGTTACATGGCAACAACTGTTTTGCATTTTTGGCGTGTGAATATACATATCGCATGCGTAGTCCATGCTTTCATTGTTTCCGCACAAATGACTTTGGAGTGCTGGTGTGTTGAGGCTTGCTCGATATCGGGGTCCAAGAAGCATTGGAGCACGAAGAAAATGTCGAAACTACAGCAAGTACCTTCAGATTCAGTCGACTGACTTCACACATATTCTGTGGGTATCTCTTCGATATCAAATCCATTCGTCAGTTGTCAGTACGCGATCTATGACTTTTGGTAACTCTTCAGACGGTCTGTTTCACAAACACTTCGAAGTATGCCTTCCGGTGTGCGTAAGAATGACAATGTTCAGTGGTAGGGCGTGTTTGAGTGCCACGTCCATCGCGGACCTCAAGCAACACTCTGCAGCAGACCCGAAAAATTTATCGTTGTGGTGATATTGTCTTTTGTATTCGTGGTGAGCACAGCTGAACTGACCTGACTGTGCATTTGTTGGCACCACAAATCGTAAGTCCGACTGGACCTCAAAGAAGATCGGTCATGTTGAAACTGAATACCCTCAGCCCCACCCTCGTTTCTCCCTCTGGCTCCTCTTCTTCCTCTTTCAAGCACACTTAAAGTCTTATCTTTGTATGCACAATGTATGTGTTTGGTTTCCGTGCCCTGTTTGTGATCATTTTCCTATCACACTTGTCCTGTCTCAAGAAAACACACACCTAAGAGGCTTCATGGGCCCCTAACGTACCATTAAATATCAGCCCACGCTGTCTATCATATGCCGTTACTTCTCATCAGCAAAACAGCTTTAATATACATCTTAAGTCCAAATCAAAACTGCATCTCTACAAGCAGCCACTACAGCTAGCCATTCTGTCTAACAGGTTCCTTCACAGATTTCAGTGCCTGCTGCATAAATGTGGTGGTTAAATATATGAGAATTCAGAAACACAACACAATTCTTTCAAACTTACTATGGGTGATAAGTGGTGTAGAACATTGCAAAACATGATGATATGACAAAATAATACATCAAAATACAGAATGTGTGTTTGGAAACTTACCAGATTCAAAATCAGGGCTGTATTGCACATCCACAGTGGAAAGAAATGATTAGGCTGTCATGTTCAAGTGCAATAGGAAATGCAATGATTGGTACTTACGCACTGGGACGATAGTATCCATGGTAACAAGGAATAAATGGGTATGTTAAGGTGCAAAGGAAATGCATGTAAGTGATACTTACACACTGCATGTTCAAAATGGTATCCGTGGTGGACAAGGAAATAAGCATGTTAATATGCAATGATAAATTATTTACACTTACACACTGAATTGTCCATGAACAAGAGTGCATAGTGACAAAGAATATGCACATGTAGGCATATTAAGGCACAATTGGAAATACAACATCATTGATACTTACATACTGCATTGTTTATAATAGTATCCATGGCAACAAGGAATGAGTAAGGTGCAATGGGAAATGCAACATTATTGATACTTACATTCTGCATTGTTCATAATAGTTATCCATGGCAACAGGAATAAGTAAGGTGCAATGGGAAATGCAACATTATTGATACTTACTTGCTGCATTGTTTCATAATAGTATCCATGGCAACAAGGAATAAGTAAGGTGCAATGGGAAATGCAACATTATTGATACTTACCCCCTGCATTGTTCATAATAGTATCCATGGCAACAAGGAATAAGTAAGGTGCAATGGGAAATGCAACATTATTGATACTTACAGGCTGCATTGTTCATAATAGTATCCATGGCAACAAGGAATAAGTAAGGTGCAATGGGAAATGCAACATTATTGATACTTACCCACTGCATTGTTCATAATAGTATCCATGGCAACAAGGAATATGTATGTAAGGTGCAATGGGAAATACAACATTATCTGATACTTACACCCTGCATTGTTCATAATAGTATCCATGGCAACAGGAATAAGTAAGTTGCAATGGGAACGCAACATTATTGATACTTACCCACTGCATTGTTCATAATAGTATCCATGGCAACAAGGAATAAGTAAGGTGCAATGGGAAACACAACATTATGATACTTACCCACTGCTTGTTCATAATAGTATCCATGGCAACAAGGAATAAGTAAGGTGCAATGGGAAACACAACATTATTGATACTTACACGCTGCATTATTCATAATAGTATCCATGGCAACAAGGAATATGTATGTAAGGTGCAATGAGAAATACAACATTATCTGATACTTACACCCTGCATTGTTCATAATAGTATCCATGGCAACATGGGATAAGTATGCATTGTTAAAGATGCAATGAAAATCAGTACGTCAACTTACACACTGGATAGTGATAGTATCCATGGTGACAAGGCCGGAATGATACAACATGTCAAGGTGCAAAAGTGAATTGTGACAACAATGATACTTACAGGCTGCATTTTTCATTATGGTATTCATGGTGTGAAAATGAATACAAGAGATATGTTAATGTGGAATGGCATAATTCATGCTTACATACTGCATTGTTAGACATTATTCATGAGGACAAGGACATATGAACATGAGTAGGAATGCCTGTTGTTAATGTGCACTTGAAAATGTAACATTGTTGATACTCACTTTCTGCATTGTTTGAATAGTATCATAGCCACAAAGAATAGGTTTGAATGTAATGTGCAATTGAAAATGCAAAATTACTGATACTTACACATTTGTCCTATGTTGATAATAGCATCCACGTTGACAAGGAGGCATGTGATGCATTGTACAATGGTAAAATGAATGCAAAATCATGAATACATTATGCTTAATAATAAATACACATTTGCAGATTATGGTGAAATGGGTAATGCAACATGACCATTGATACACGCTGGATTATTAAAACATGCATTCATGATAAGCTGGGATAGTTAGACATGTTAAGACAATGGCAACAACATTAATACTACAGCCTGAAGAGAGGAATAAGAAAGTATCGGTTAAGGCGCATTGGTTGATACTTACAACCTGCAGTGTCATCCATGAAGTGACAGGCATGGTTACATGCCATGGGAAATGTAATATAATTGATAATTGTTCATCGAGATATCCATGAGAGGAATAAGTAAGTATCAGTTAAGGTGCAATGGTTGATACTTACATACTGCATTGTTCATTGATACATCCATGAAGAGATAGGCATCGTTACATGCCATGGGAAATGTAATATAATTGATAATTGTTCATCGAGATATCCATGAAGAGAGGAATAAGTAAGTATCGGTTAAGGTGCAATGGTTGATACTTACAAGCTACAGTGTTATCGAGACATCCATGGAGAGATAGGCATTGTTACGTGCATGGGAATTGCAATATCATTGATACTTACAGTCTGCATTGTTCATAGAATAGTATCCATGGCAACAACGAATAAGTAAACATATAAATGTAATGTCAAATGCAGGTCATTGATACTTACGCACTGCATTCAGTTCGTGATTGGCAAGGAAAAGCATGCAGGTACGGTAAGGTGCAATGGAAATGCAACATGATTGATAACTTACTCTATCTCCCTAATAATTTCATGGTGACAAAGACATGTTAGAATACAAGTTATACGATGCACACACGGATCATCTCATTCTGACCTGGAACGTCAAACTTTCCGAATTTTCTCGAATGTCGTCTTTGTTATTCCATCGGTCGTTGGGAAACGTCAGGGGCCCATTGATATCGACCTCTTCGCTCATCTCATCTAGATCATTCAACGGCTCCTGCACGAAGTCGTCTCTATGATCTATTAAATGACCCCAATGGACCTCGCAAACCTGGAAGCGCTGTGGACGGGCGTCAGCTAAAAGCGTCAGTAAGGTCACAAGAAGAGCCAGTTCCTTCAGCATTGTTTTTATTTCAGCCGGCTGTCGTAAGGGTACTGAAACGATAATGTATATGCTTAAATACACTGCGCGAGAATCCTTTGGAGTCTCATTGTCTGCACACTGGTCATTTCCGGAATCTTACAATACTTCCCGACCCTTTGATAAATTATACCCATTTGAAATTGTTAATTGCGTTTAGTGTTACCACAGAATATCAATTTGAACTACTGCATGGTGTGAACATGAAGAACTACAAATCAGTATAATTTTTCACAGGTTGAATCTAGAAGCTGCCTTCTTAGATTTCCTCTGTTGCGAGGTTTAGCTTGATTTTAGTTTTTTAGTTAATTCTCTTCCGCGGGCAGCAGCACCAAATTGCGTCATACATGGAAAAGCCACTTTGTTTTTCTAAATCATTAACGTTTTTGTAGTCAACAACACAATGTTCAGAGGAAACGTTTTTGCTTGTCATATTGTTTACAACAAACGTTTTACTGTAACGCGGAAACGCCTATTCCACACTACATGTACATACCGCAATAATTGTTTTAATACACACACACACACACACACACACACGCACGCACGCACGCACGCACGCACGCACACACACACACGCACGCACACACTCGCACGCGCACACACAACGCATACGCACACACACACACACACGCACACACACACACACGCACACACACACACACACGCACACACACACACGCACACACATACACACACACGCACACACACACACACACAGACGTAACGATGCTAATAAAACGAATTGTTTTAAAAGCATCGTTATGTCTGTGTAAACTTTTAAACTTTGTGGTCAAGCGGCAGTTCAAAGATTTTGACATAAATCCATTTATAATTTACCAGCGGAACGGATACCCCAAATTAATTTTATTGAATTAACACTCACAACCTATCTCGTCAAGTGGTAAAACTGAGATATAAAAATGAATTATGGTGTTTTGAGATATTTAGACAAGTGTAAAACAACTAGACATAACATTAAATTTATTAAGGTTATCTCACAATACATACATGCGTGTACACCAATGAGGTGTGTGCATTGTAGTGTTAGTAACATTTTCAATTAAAACTTTATTGACACAAAACTGTAGCTTTGCAAAACAGTGATAGTAATCACAAAATGTCATGGCACTTACAAAGTTGATAAAATATTGCCAATTAATCGAAGTGTATCAGAAAGTGAAACTCTGTACTAATCTCTATAATGTTAGATTACTGAAAAATAAAAAATATTTGAGAAGGTCGTGGCAAAAGTTGTGATGCCCTACCATGGATTGTCTCTGTTAGGTAGCAGGAAAGGGGGTTTCAACAATATTATAAAATGAAGCCGTGAACATGAATAACTTCTAATTGGTGTAACGTTTCAAAGGGTCTGGAAGAATTCTTTGGGAACATGGTAGGGATGCATTTCTGTCTGCTATGGTTGTGACAAGAGAGTTTGGTTTAATAGGGGAATCATTCCACATGGTTTTCCAAAGCGCAATCTCTTGATGAAATGCTTGTGGAAAAGGCACATCATCAGTAAAACTTTCTGGCAATGTTGCCAAATCGGGGTCTGGAAGTCACTCAAGAGTGGACTCTGCTTCGCTACAAAATTAATTTTGTAAAGTCTCGCTCGTATATGATTCATTGGCACATACACTTTTTGCTCGCCCCTGACACGTGGCCCTTTTTCTATTGTGCTTTTGAGCGTTCAGTTCGTACATTGCTAATTTCAATTGCCGTCAGGAAAGTAGTAGATCTGCCATATCCAGAAATCACTGTGCAAAAAACTGGATATACGCTATCGGATATTTTGCGAGTTTACGCATCAAGAATCCCACTTGCGGAATGAACCAGTTTCGCACTGTCGAGTATCCTCAACCACATCACGTGCGCTTAGAAGGATTCACAAAACAATGTCTCCGTATACCACTTTGTGACACTTTGCACCGTATACGGTGCTGGGTACGCACTCCGATTCTGTTCATGGTGTACTAGTTGGATTCTTAATTTACTACAATCAAAAACATACACGTCAATATTCAACGTTCA